>OX578277.1:57408172-57558976 GCA_951217055.1 Gerris lacustris | reverse complement strand
AATAAACAGTAAGGTATTGGATTTACTCGTATAATCTGCTGCTGTCTCAGGGGACTTCTATATAGGGTCAAAGACCATTAATATTGAAATGAGGTTAAAAGTTTAAAAAAAATATATTTTTAACTAAACATTTCAAGATTTAAAAAACATCTTTGGATTTGGCTTTGTGTGTTTTAATAAGGATGGTGTAGAAATATGAGAAATAATTATGTTACATTTTTAATGAATTAATTATTTTACATTCGGGTTTATTGTTTATATACATGGCCACCAGGAACCGGGCGTTTCTTAAATGAACACATATCACTTATTATTGTGAATTAAAAAAATATATTTTCACAGAAATGTTCGTACTTTAATGCCAGTTAAAATTAAATGTTACCTATGGAAAATAATGTCTCTTAGATGGTGTCCATTTTCTACAATGCACATTTCAATCCTCTTCAGAAAATCTCCATGTACTCGTTTGTGAAGCACTTCAATTGCTGCCACTTTGTTCTTGATTTCATCCTTTAGATCAGCCAAGGTGCGAGGTTTGTTGTTGTAGACTCGTGATTTAAGGAAGCCACGGGATATCACCGAAACGGGGAAATGAGCCTTCCAGGAAACAGACGACGAACCACAGGCATTGACAATCGAGTGGTGTGCGGTGTGACACCATCTTATTGGAAATAAACATTTTCATTTCTGTGTAGACCTTGTCTTGTCAGTTGTGGACACAAGTAAGTGTTTAGCATGTGAGTGTAACGTTCGGCATTGACTGTAACTGTAACACCGTTTTCATCTTCAAAAAAATACGGGTCGATGATTCCAAAAGTGGCAACCACACACCACACAGTAACACGGGCTGAATGAAGAGGTTTTTCGTGGATTATGTGAGAATTTTCGCTACCGTAATTTGCCCCCGGGCTGATCTCGTCCTGATAGGCGACGCGATCCCCGTTTAGGCCCGTGCGCCAGGTGTCAACTTTTAAAGGAGTTTCCTTTCTTCCAATAACAAATCTAAATTGCTATCAAATTTAAAGAGAATAACTGTATTGTTACATACATTAGGTTGGTTCCAACCCCCCCATTTGTACCGTCCTTTGTATCGTCCCGTGGATCGTTTAGGAATCGTCTAGGACAGGTTTTATACGCATGCACTAACATTGTACTGTAATAAAATCACGCCAGGTTGGAACGGGTTTAGAACTATAATTCGCACCGTATTAAAAACATTCAAGGGAACCTAACAGTTAGGGAACCTTCCTGCTGGTATGTGTGACGATTGACATTCGCATGTCATACAAACCATTACTTGGTATCGTCCGAGGATCTTTTGGACCGTACTGAACAGTTCGCAAACGATCCCTGCTCGGGTTGGACCAGTTTGGTGGACGGTACGAAACGCTGCCACAAGTTGGGTTGGAACTGCTTTTAACCATTGCGCATGCCCGTGACGATACCGCGGACGGTACACTGCTTGGTTGGGACAAACTATTAAATGAAGAATATAATATTTTAATTATATAATTTTAATTATTTATTCTCATACCATAAACAATAATTATTTTGTTTATAGAATGAGAAACTAGCGACATTTTGTTTTTAAGAAAAAACCCTTCCAAAAGGAAATAGAAAGAACCCTGTATTTATTTATATATATTTCTTTTTTTTAAAAAAAGGATTTTCTCACATTCATGTAAGAGATACACATATTGTGATAACCCTTTTTCTTTACATTGCGATGATAAGGCTTAGTTTACAGCAAGTAAAATTATTTCACATAAAAAAGCAAGTTTCCAAGTTTCGGTATCTAGAGTGTAAGCTGAAGGAAGTAAAGTATGGCTTGAGGCAGAAAGAGAGATTGCTTATGTCATATGATTAAGAGATATGACGGTCTAAAATCAATGAGTAAACCTCTTGGAAAAATGCTAAGTGCCCTACATTCTCTATCCTCTTCCTTACTCCCTTACCTTCTATACCTTTAGTGACCCTGCATCATAGCCACTACTCTAAGAGGCCAGAGGTATACACTATTACCCCCCCCCCCACCCCCTCCTACTAAGCAGTATTCAAGATAAGATCTACAAATGACTTTTAAGGTTTCTTTTATGCTCCTCCTTCAACAACTACTAACTTTAAAGGACATAATAGCATATTGTTACACAATGCTAGAAGATCACAGTATATATGATACACAAAGGATGCTATAAGTTACTCAGAATTAAGAAAGTTATCAGTAAAATCAGGAGCATTGAGAATTATTGTTTTAAGAACTAGCTCAATGAAATATCAGGAAAGAAAACATTCAACTAAATATTGTTTCTCAGCAATCGTTTTTTTATACATAAAAAAAACGATATAAAAATATTATAATTCATAATTTCTTAGTAAAATAATTTGATTAATGTCTTTGGCATGATTTAAACAGTTTGGTTTTGTAATGTAAACCGCAAACTGTTGTATACGAAGATATAAGCGAGTAACTAATTAACGAGACAAATACTAGGGCTTCTCTTAGTTCAAATAAACTTTACTTTAGCCAATGTGCATGTATCCTGTGTAAATCAGACCGCTTAAGAGCTAGTGTGAGCGATATTAATCATCAGTGAGGTAAACCCTGATGAGCCTTAAAGATTATGCAAGCAAATTAACAACATCTATCTGTTAAGCTTTTCTCTTTCTATAGCAATTGGAACACAATTAGTGGACTTTAGACCAATAAATGTTGTCAAGAGTATAGAATTCTAACAGATTCATATGTGAATTAAACAGGTATGTAAAACAACACATTATGAAGATTATATGCTAAATAATATACTGAGAAAGATATTATCTTTCTTATACAGCTATTTCGCAGAAGGCTGTATTCGAGTTCTATGTCGGTAAATTATCATTATTTGGGTTCGAAGTTCAATTGGTCAAACGTTTTCTCCTGAACGGCTGAACCGATTCGCACGAAATTCGGCACGGTCATAGTGACCAACCATAGGAAGATATAAATCTGAAATGGTCCAAATTCGTACACAGGGGTACGGGGTACAAAAGTGAAAATAGTATATGCCCTTCATGATGCTTGTCGTTGGAAAGCTCTTTACGAGTATAGTTATTGTTCTTATGTTCACTTTTGTCATATTTTCATTTAAGAGGGGGTAAAATAGAAAAACAGGAAAATATTATTTTTTATTAAAAATAGATTTTACTATTTTTGATCCGATTTCAGCTGTTTATAAATACAAATGTTTATTGGATAAGATTAAAATGCACGCTCAGCTCAATATTGCAAGCAGAAAAATGCATTGCACGCCTAGTTTTATTATACTTTTATTTGTTTTTTAATTGTATTTCTTTAGGTAACAACAACGCCAAAAGGGGTAGTCACTGGATTATCACCAATTATAATCAAGTTATTCACATACTATTCAAGCCAAATAAACAATGTTAACACTAACACTCATAACATGTAAATTACAATTATTGTGTTATACAATAAAGAAAAAAAGGTAAGAGTAAATTGAACATAAATAAAGTTGTTATCAGAGGAAATACAAACAACGTTGAAGATAGACTAATATTAAACATAATATCTTAGGGACTTACAGTGTAGTTCTAGAATTACAATGTACATAAATAAACTTAAGGAGAAGGTTAAATAGATAACGTTGAAGGAAGACTAATTATAAACCCTCTTAGGTGAGACTAAATATAAACAACACTGAAGTCAGAATAAATATTAAAAAAGTTAGACAAGAACAAACATAAAGATGGAGTTATTAAATTTACATACGACGGTAAAATAAAAGTGCCAAGCAAGCTGTATAGTTCTGATGGATGACCGTAGTTACTACAATCTGGGTCCTGAGAACTACACACATTTTTCTTGTCAAAGCAGCAAAATATAATTACTACTTTTCCACTGCAATTAAAAACTATAATCTTTGACAGCATTTATAGAGAATGAGAAAACAAAAAACTAATTGTAACTGTTCAATGAATTTAAAACAAGTGTTTCTCAAGTGCTTGAGAGTCATGGCTAACCATATCTACAAAAAACCTATGAACATTGTTCTACAACATTTCACAGCCAACTAACATGAAAATAGTTATACGAACGTCAAAAATCATAATTGATATTTTTTTGTTTTCTAGTTATACCAACTCACACAATAAAATGTAAGCTCTTTATATGTTCTCTTCTAGGATTTCCCGTCTGTTTTTTTAACCTATGCCTGCTTGGGGGAATTCTGCCATTTTAGCTTTTATAGTTTTCTTGTATAAAACATAGCATTGTGTATAGTACTATATTTACCTTAAGTTGTACATATAATAGTGAGCTTTTGTAAATAGGTCGTTTTATACTTTATGTGAAGCACACAAACTATGTTCTTTATCTTTAAGAGCCAGCCATTGTAGTTGAAATCTCAACTACAATGCTTATTATACTCAAGTAAAGATTAAAATATAATCGGAGGATGTCAAGGTAAGACAAACGTCAAGGAAAGTAAAGGTCATGAAATCTTTAATGTGCAAAATTTAGTTCTGAAACACTAATGTCAATCAATCAAGTAATACAGCAATATTGATACCTTGAAGTAGTAAAAAAAATACGTGTGTTGTCGCGGGACGCCGGTAGGAACGAAGTTCCTTACGATTTTCATTAAATATAAATTATAAAATTAATTTTTTTATTATAAAATCACAGTTATAAAATAAGTATACGATACTAACTACTTATACATGGCGGAGTTAGAAAAGAGACAAAATTAAAAGTAACTAACTATTTATACTAGCAGAGTTAAGGCAAAATTAAAAGAAATGCTTTTATTATCTTTGAAGAGAGCGTCTTTCAATAAATAATGTATTGTATATTGAGAAAAAAGTTAATGATGAATTTATAGTTAAAGCATAGGGTTGTAGAGACGAAAAAGAACTGTCCTCTCAGACTCCGTCGGCATATTACTCCAATTAAATATTATGATAAAAAATATAAATCACTAACACATAAAAACTTCTGCTTGTATCAGGTTGAATTTTACATGCCTGTTTCAATTGTACTAAAGGTGATGTATACAAAGTTTCATTTAAATCGTTGCGTTAGGACGTAAGATATCGGTAAAAACGTTGTTTTCTTTATTTTAATCGTGTAGGTCAGCATTAATAAATTTAGCGATCTTTATCACTTCATAGCAGTGTCGGTGTTCGTTTTACTAAAAAAATGTAATTTTAAAAGTCGTTTGTCTCATTAATTAGATGAAGTTAGAATTTTTTTCCCGACCTAAAATTCCAATTTTAAATTTGAAGCTTTGCGTTTACGCGAGCGTTGTGCGTGAACGCTCGGGGGATAACGTTACTAAACGAACTCAGCCTACGCATTAATAAAATAAACATGTGTATCAAATTTTAACTAACTCGTCATCTTTTACTCAAGTTATCGACATCCGTAGATTTCGTGACACTTGGTTGCGTGACGGTGATTTTGTGACGGTTATTTTGTGACGGTGATTTTGGTCGTTTTTTCGGATTCACTCCCTGGCTCCAGAACGTGCCATAAGGAACTTCGTTCCAATAATACTCGTAAAACTTCAGAGTAAAAAATCAGAGTATAACACTATTGGACAATACACATTTCATTTGGTTAGGCGGATTTTATGACTTTATACGAGAAAGATGTTTTTCTCTTGTTAAAATTTTTAACTCTTCCTTCTCACAACCTAATTCGAACAAAAAAACTAGAAAAAACTAGAATTCTTTAATTCCCTGATGAAGACAAATTACCGTAACTAGAACACATACTATATATTAAAAATGTTACCAGTTTCAGCTTCCCCATAAAATTAATTTTATATGCTAAACACAAATTACTGTAATTAAAATTTATTACTGCATTTTAACATTTGCTGAAGACGTTAAGCAGTTAGGGTTGTGCATTCATCTTCTGAAAAAATGTAAAACATAGATGATCATCGAAAATAAATTCTAATCATATAAATATGCCAACGAAGTTTTCTATCATGCCCAATTCGTGTTGAGGTATAAGACTTAACATCAAAAATGTATGGTTTAATCATAATAGTAATTTTCCATGGAGTTGTGCAGTTGTCACATTTTACCTCCACCACTGCGCTATATATCTCCCCTGGTTCCCAAAGAAGAGATGTCGCAGGTAATAAAAAATGGTTTCTTTTCCCTCCATAATTAATTCATATAGAAGTTATCATTCCGTGAATTTCCAAGCAATCAAGCACCCATGAAAGATTAATTTTGTTCTTTTCCCTAAAATTTTTCACAGACTTCTCTCTTCTATTTCTCTATTCAGACAACCATGGACACCAACAGCCTTAGGGATTCGGGATTCAATGTATATTGCCTAATATATTCCTGAAAAGTAAAAACCTAGATTACAACATCATCATTGGGCTCTTTAAACTAGCCTGACCAGGTGAAAATTAAATTTAAAAAATAAGCAATAAAATAAGAGTAGGTTTTAATAAACTCTTGCTGCCAAATTGCACCATTATTGGTTTATGTAAGTTTTTTATTGACACTTTAATAAATAAGTTAAATTACCACGTCTAGAATAAATTATAATAAAAAAAATTATAAGAATATATATAGTTATAATAGTAAAGAACAGCCTTAGGGATTGAATGTTATTTTTTTACATATATATTTGACTACACCCCAAAATAAAGAATGCAGTGAAGCAAAGATACAACTAAATAAATTGCTACATTCAAAATGCAGTGTACACACGATGCTTTTTTTCTCATCGAATTGTTTTAACATTAATTGAATCACATCGACTTTTTACAGTTAGTGCACTAGATGAACACCAGTTTGAAACATTAATAAAACAAAAACTAAAACTTTAATATTTAAACAAGACAACTAGCTATTGTATTCTAGTATCAATAACCAAAGTTTATTTGTTCTTCTATTCCAAAAAAAAGTTTTCTCCTAGAAGCGGTTTAAAGTTGAATTTTTAGAAAACAAATCTACTTGGTAGAATATATGTATATATATATATATATATATATATATATATATATATATATATATATATATATATATATATATATATATATTAAGGAAATTACGAGAGAATGTAATTTTGATACATTTAGCTTTTTTTTTCTCTCGAGGAAAAGTATTAATTGTAATTTTGCATAATTATTTAAAAACCTAATACGCACAACAAGCACTCATCACATTTCATTTTACTACATTATTCCCTCTATCTTAAAAAAGAGGATAGCATTTTTTCAGTGATTCAACATAAAATCCCATTAAACCTTATCAAATTTAAAGTTATAAACATTTTCGCAATAACCCTTTCGTAATTAGTTTTTTACTCTCTAAATTTATTCCTGGCTTATTAAAATCAGATTTCTCATTCGTATAAATTAATTTAGCATTGAGACTTTCTTCCAAGGAGCCTAAAATGAATGAAAATTAGATATTTTCCAACAAGGAAAATAAGAAGAAGGGATGATAATTAATTTTAAAGCGACAGCGGTAACTTTGAAAAAACATTATACAATGATTCATTCTTTAGATTCAAAATAATTAATAATTAATGAGTTAATGCGAGGTTTTATTATTAAAGAATATTGATAAAACAATTACTGTTATGTCAACTAACTAATATATGAGTGCATCCATGCTGACCAAAGGTAACGAGATTACAATATTCCTAGACAGAAATCAATTTCAGACATGACAGAATATTTTTGGCGCCTGTCTGGCTGTCGGTCAGTTAGTCTACCTATCAACATTTGTAGGAATCACCATACCTTAAAAACTGTTGACATTTGACATCAACCTTGTCCTCAAAGTTAACTTGTGTTTTGTTTAATGTATTATTATTATATTAAATAATCAGATTTGTCTCAAGACAGAATTAGTCCTCTTTTAAAATATCAATAGGTTATGGGAACCAGCTATGAATAAATTCAATCCAGAAACTACTATTCCACAGTTCGACGGTACCGATTTTGACAGTTGGAAGTTTCGGCTAGAAGTTTTCCTGGATGAAAAAGAACTGGCTGTTTTTCTTGAAAAGGATCTCCAAGATATCTTTGAAGAGGCTTGTAGTCTAAACAAGCCCGATGACAAAGGTAAAATAAGTCTTTTGGAGAAACTTAAAAAGGATGAAAAAAAATGTAAGTCTATAATTATACAACGTATAGCTAACACCAATCTAGAATATATTAAGGAGAAGAAAACTCCGAAAGACATTATTTTGACACTTCAATCAATTTTTCAGAGAAAAAGCGTAGCGAGCAAAATTTATTTAAGAAAGCAACTGCTTCAAATGAAATACAATGAGCAGGATGACATTCAAAAACATTTTCTTGATTTTGATAAATTGATTCGCGAGCTTAAGTCAATAGGTGCAAATATTCAAGATGAGGATATTATCTGTCATTTACTGATTACATTGCCAAAATCATTCGATGCTGTTTGTACAGCAATCGAAACAATAGATCCTAATAAACTTACCCTTGATTTTGTTAAGTCTAGGCTGTTAGACGAATATAATAAAAGGAAAAATTTAGAGTCTGATGAGACGTTAGGTTCTACTTCAGAGAATGTTTTTGCGGGCAAGAGGAATGTTACCAAAAAGGTACCTAGGTGTAAATCATGTTCGAAATTAGGGCATTATCAACATCAGTGTTGGAGCAGGAATGCTAACAAATATCCTGAAAAACGGGGTAGCGCACATATGAACTCTCGTCACTCTGACGGAGATTCAGGTGGAGATTCGTTTATAGCATTCCCCCAAGGTCCCAAAGAAATGAACAATTCAGTATCACTTGTATCTGATAAAAATAGTGAAATAATGTTTTATGTTGACAGTGGATGTACTGATCACATGGTAAATCAGGAAAAATATTTAAGTAATGTTAGGGAACTTAAAGATCCTATAATTGTATCGGTAGCGAAAAATGACGTATTTTTGAAAGCTACAAAAATAGGTGACATTAAAGTTTACTATAAATTAAATAATGAAAATAAAAAAGGGACCATAAGAAATGTTTTGTTTATTCCAAATTTAAAAATTTAACTTGTTTTCAGTTAAGCGACTTGAAGAAGGAAATAAGTCAATACTTTTCAAAAATGGTAAAGTAACCGTTAGTAATGCAAAAGGGGAAATAATTACTATAGGCAAAAGAGAAGGTAATCTGTATGTTTTACGTTTCTTACATCGTAATAACTTTAACAGTTCTATTTCTAATGCTAGTATCAAACCCAATGCTTTAGATGTATGGCATCTACGTTATGGCCATTTAAATCACAAATATCTCCTTGATTTATCCAAAAATAATTTAGTTAGAGGGATCCCCGCACTACCAAATAATTATAACAATAAATTCACAGTATGCGAAGGCTGTATGATGGGCAAACAGAATAAACTTCCATACAATAAAAATCACGAAGTCAGGTCTAACAAGCCACTTCAATTGATTCATAGCGATGTTTGGGGCAAAGTCAAGCCTCAAACTTACGATGGTAAACAATATTTTGTGTCATTTATTGATGACTACACTCACTTTTCAAAAGTCTACTTAATGGCTAATAGAAGTGAAGTCGTCGATCATTTTAAAGATTATTGTTCATCAGCGTCCACACATTTTGGTTTTAACATAAAAAAATTACGTTGCGATAATGCTCTAGAATATAAGAGTCATGAAATGCAACAGTATTGTATCAAAAACGGAATAACAGTAGAATTTACTTGTCCGTATTCTAGCACTCAAAACTGCATAGCAGAAAGATTTAATAGAACGATTCTTGACAAAGCCAGATCAATGCTTTATGGCAGTGGTACTCCAAAAATGTTGTGGGGTGAAGCTATATTAGCAGCAACATATTTACTCAATAGGAGTCCTACCCAAGCATTGAAAAACAAAGTGCCAGCAGAACTCTGGTATGGCAAAAAGCCTAATGTTAGTAGGCTGCGTATTTTTGGTTGTAAGGCTTATGTCCATATACCGTTACAATTAAGATCAAAACTTGATCCAAAAAGTGCTAGTGCTATTATGGTCGGTTACTCACATTTGGGTTACAAGTTATGGAATTTTGAAAAACAAAAAATAATTAGGTCCAGAGATGTTGTGTTTGATGAAAACTCTTTTAGTGAAACTACTGATAAATCAAAAGGTGTGAATGAAAATATTAATAATGAAAGTGTGAATGATAAAATAAAATTTGAATTAGATAATATCGAAAATTCGGGAAATGAATCTGACGATAAGTCTGAATGTAAAGTTGAATTACGTAGAAGTCAAAGGCCGACTAAACCTCCAGACCGGTATCAAGCTGGATTCAACTGCTCTACCGCCATTGCTTTAGCCCTATCAGCAGAAAGTTATGTTGAAGATTTGCCGAAGAATCTGTCTGACCTAGAAGGGCGAGACGATAAACATCTGTGGTTAGAGGCAGTAAACAAAGAATTAAAATCCTTAGAGGAAAATAAAACGTGGGTTTTAACCTATCCGCAACCTAGCAGTAATATTGTAAGTTCAAAGTGGGTATTTAAAATTAAACGTGACGTTGACGGAAACGTATCAAAATACAAGGCTAGGTTAGTTGCGAAAGGTTTCTCGCAAAAGGAAGGCTTTGACTATCATGAAACTTACTCTCCCGTAGTAAAACTAGAAACTGTCCGTATATTGCTTGCATGTGCGAATCAGTTTACTATGACAATCCACCAGATGGATTTTGAGACTGCTTTCCTTAATGGTATACTAGAGGAAACGGTCTATATGAAAGTCCCAGAGGGACTTATAGTTAGTGAAAAAGATAAAGGAAAGGTGTGTAAATTAGTTAAGTCACTGTACGGATTGAAACAGGCACCACGCACCTGGAATATAAGATTTAATAATTTTGTTGAACATAAACTTAAATTCAAAAGATCAGAGAGTGATTGCTGTCTTTATGTGAGAGAGTGGGATGATTCTCTGTTTATAATAGCTGTGTTTGTAGACGACTTGTTATTAATTTGTAAAAATGTTGAAACTATTAATGAAGTTAAAGCGGAATTTACTAAAGAGTTCAGAATGACCGATATGGGTGAAGTAACTAGTTTTTTAGGTATTAAAATTGAAAGAGATTGGCAATTAGGAACTTTAAAAATCTCCCAGTCACATTATATTCAAAAACTTTTAGAACGATTTGAAATGAATAATTGTAAACCTAAGTCTACACCAGTTGAGGAAAAATTAAATAATTATTTGTCCACCCTTAACAATAGCTGTAACAAAATGACAGATAAACCTTATCGAGAATTAGTTGGATGTATTATGTACCTTATGCTTGCATCGAGACCAGACCTAAGCTTTGCGATTAATTTGTTTAGTAGATATCAATCCAACCCAACCCAAGACAATCAGTCCGCCATCGCCATAGCAAACAATCCTAAAGACCATCAGCGAATGAAGCATATAGACGTGAAGTACAACTTCATCAGGGAAAAAGTTCAGCAAGGTATAATATGCTTATCACACATTGCTTCCTCGGACCAACCAGCGGATCTACTGACTAAGGCTCTGTCTCCTACAAAATTTCTACAGTTAAGAAGTTTACTAGGATGCAAGTTTGAGAGGGGGTGTTGACATTTGACATCAACCTTGTCCTCAAAGTTAACTTGTGTTTTGTTTAATGTATTATTATTATATTAAATAATCAGATTTGTCTCAAGACAGAATTAGTCCTCTTTTAAACTATCAATAAAAACTACTCGTCCAATTTTGATGAAATTTGGATAGTAGGTCATAATTTGCCCTTCGTTTGTCTCATATAAATTTCAACCGTGTGTGCAAATTGAATATTGTTTAAAAATAAGTGCGACTTAACTGAGAATTGAAATGGAACCAAATATCATATGAACAATCTTCCAATAATAATTTGACAGGAGGGCTATGTAAAACACAAATTGGATTTTTTTAAATATATTATATGGGCCATTTTCAAATAAAATGTACCTTTAGGGAAATCAATTTGGCTACTTTATAGGAAATTAAAATAAGCCTTAGACATGATAATATTGATTATTCTGACACATCAGGGACTTTTTCGTTCAAGAACAGTCGGTTTTTAAATTTATTTACATATATATTACCATATATACATAAAAAATCACATTTTTGTCGTAATGAGTGTTACTATCATAAAAAAGGTATTTTTTTAGATTTTGTTTCTCTGTTTTTATGAAACGTTACTAAATTGTATATATGACGTAAATATTCTCTTTCATCCCACCAGAAATATTTTTTAGACCTAAAATATTTGTAATTTTTTTAAAAAAGTAATGAGTGTTACATTTATTATCTTATAATGTTTCCTCAAAGCTTCAAAAATGTAAAGGATACGTTTTCAGTGCATTGTAATAAAAGTTTTTATTATAAAGAAGAAGAAAAAATAATTTTTCTTTATTAAAAAAATAGTTGGACACGGCTACCCATAAAAATTTGTTTTTATTCAAGTAACACTCATTACATTATGGTAACACTCATTACATATTTATATATTGGACCTAGAAAAAATTAAATTTTAACACAAACTTTAAACATTAAACATTTATTTACAATTTTTGTTTACATGCGGCAAATTTATTTTTTGTAAAAACATTAAACTCAATCATTTGTTTTAAGTTTTAAAATATACAGTATTGCAGAACTAAAGGAATAGTAACACTCATTACAGGTAACACTCATTACATTTTTAACTTTAAAAAATCTTTCCTCAGAAACTATGTTTCTTAATTAAACCAATATGTGTACTGATTATATTAATTAATAACTACTAAATCATATTAATAACATAAATAAATATTGATTACAACTACAAAAAATGATGGTAACACTCATTACATTGAATAAAAATACTCACCATTTTTTTTTAGTGAAATATTAATTGTAGAGAAGAATAAAATGCTATCAATCCAAAAAGTCGTTGATTACTGACTTAAATGTCTTCTTAACATAAACAAACCCTCATCCCTCCTTCTTTCTTTCATACTTACCCTCTAATTCTGCCAACTCTTATCGGTAACACTCATTACAAAACCCTTGGGACATACATATAAATATATTTGTTTCGTTTTGTACTAAACTTTTATTTTTTCCTATCCCAATTATATAAACTTGGATATTTTATTAGTTAAAAAAAAAATATATAATGAAAAAAAACTTATGAAAAAAATGAATAAAAATCACATTACATGTTATCAAAACTACTGTGGGACGTAACACTCATTACAATTTTTAACATCAAAATTTTTTGAAGCAAGAAATTTTCACCTTATAAGCCATAAAATGACCCTGATTAACACAATAGTAGACAGACATCTGATCAATAAACCTAAAGGTTTCTTTTATTTTTCATTAATATGAATTTTTTTAGTTACAATAAAATTGTAAAATCTTGGGACTGAAAAGGTACATTTTATTTGAAAATGACCCATACACTTATTGATTTTTCTTTTTTTTTGTTTTTGTTCTGACAGCTAAAAATATTCCAACATTTCAACGGAAGAAATAAGCATGCATAAGCTTTTTTGCTGACTACGTTTGCTGTCTCATCTTTCCGGGGATCAAATTTTACGATAAACATAGATACTAGTTTAGATATTTAAAAAATTTTATATAAACTAGAATTCAACACACTTTGCTCAGATAAACATTTAAAACAGCGGGAATTCCCAACTTTACAAATATTATAATATTTATAGGCGTATATAATGATATATTGTTCTTTTTACCCTTTGTAGGAATTGTAACTAATTATGTATAAGCTTTTTTTAAGACCTATACAACAATATGTTGCTTGTGCAACAACTGTTGTATAGGTGAGAAGCCTTGAAGAGGAACTCACAAGGCACAAGAAAATATCGGGATCAAAAAGAGACGGACAATCTAAAATGGAGTAAGGTGCAGCGGGAAAAAGTGGCAAGAATAAAACATGATTATCAAGGCCAAGAAGGCAGCATGAATTCGTAAACGCCCTATGCTTCGATACGGAGTAATTTCCGAACAGGAAATAAGTTAAATCCTGCACCTATGCTTTCAAACAGCGGAGCAGTGACTATCTACCTCTATTTTGTTTTTTCTTAAAAACAAACAACTTTTTTCTTAAAAAAAAAATATTGAAAAGCTTGAAAATAACAAACTCATTGAAGTGTTTTTATTATCAAAAACTAAATATAAATAAAAAATAAAAGTTTTACGATAATACTTTATGCAGGTAGAATAACCTGCATTGCATTCATGTATTTCCGTGTAGAGGGTATAAACATTGTAGAGGAATATTTTAATAGAAAATAACTATAAAAAGTAAAGTTATCATGTCGCAGTTTAAACGCTTTCAGCAGAAACGAGAACAGATCTCTGAACTTCGAGCTTGAAATAACATATAACTCACTAGCTAATATAACACATAAGAAAATGTATGTTTTATTAAACGACAATACATCATGTCAAAACCCTTGACATTTATAAATATTATGATTATATAAATAAGAAGATACCACATATCTCCCCCCTTAGGGAAGATCATCGTCCTAGGTAACCCTTGTTCTCAACTGATCTGCATGTTTTCTCAACTTGACTCCATCAACTTCAACGGAATAGCTAACATCTCCTGTCCTCTTTAGGACTCTTCCAGCTGAATACCCCTTAGAGTCATTATTAAGAACCCATACGGCATCATCTGGTTCAAAACTTCTGTAACTACTTTTTTTGTCGTGAATAAGCTTTTGCTTTACTAGTTCCGAGTCTATTTTTCCAAAGAGATCAGGTTTTAAAGCATCCAGACAAGTCCTCAGTCTCCTTCCAACCAACAGCTCACTTGGAGATCTTCCCGTTGTTCTCTGTGGAGTGTTTCTATAGGAGAGAAGAAACTGATATAATCTAGTGTCTACCTCGAGTCCACTGGCACGGGAAGCTTTCATCCTGTCTTTAAATGTCCTCACGAACCGTTCAGCTAGACCGTTTGATCTTGGATGATAAGGTGTCGATCGTATATGCTTAATATTATTGTCCATACAAAACTTTCCAAAATCCGCAGACGTAAATTGAGGACCATTGTCTGTCACCAAGCTTCTTGGTACCCCAAAACGCGCGAAAAGCCCTCGTAATATACCCGTGGTCCATTTGGTTGAACACGACCCTGTAGTAAAAAATACTTCGATCCATTTGGACATGGCATCCACCACCACAAGCCACATTTTGCCTTCAAAAGGTCCAGCAAAGTCCAGGTGTAACCTAGACCATGGGTCTGTAGGTACGTTCCAGGAAAACAATGGTGTTTCTGTTTCCCTTGGACGCACTTGTTGACATGATTCACATCTTTTTACAAAAAGCTCTATCTCAGAGTTTATACGGGGCCACCAAGCATAAAACTGTGCTGCTGACTTCATAGCTGATATTCCCGGATGACCCTCATGCAAAGTTTGTAAAAACTTCTTTCTTAATTGTTCTGGTATCACAACCCTTCCGTTCCACATTAATACTCCGTCTTCAAATGAAAGCTCTTCCTTCTTTTCCATGTATGTATGTAAATCGGATGGGACATAACTTTTATCCGGCCAACCTCTTTGAAGATATTGGATTACTTGTACTAACTTACTATCTTTTTGTGTTGATCGGCGCAAGTCCCCAATCGTCAATGTCAAATCTGGAACTTGAAGTTGAAATAGATGTCCTTGTACATCATCGTTGGCCTTGCTGTCTATGGTAGGATCCGGTAGTCTGGACAACATGTCGGCCGGGCTGTTGTTGCTTCCAGGTATGTGCTCTATCTTGTAATTGTATTGGTTCATTAGGAGTGCCCACCTTGATACTCTGTTAGCTGTCGTTTTTGGCATCTCGTGATTTTCTCCAAATATAAACTCTAGCGGCTTGTGGTCGGTCTTAATGATAAACTCTCTTCCAAATAAGTACTGATTAAACTTAGAGACCGCAAAAATGATTCCTAGCGCTTCTCTGTCTATAACAGAGTAGCTCTTTTCACTTTTGGTCAATAGTCTTGACGCAAACGCAATAGGACGTTCAGATCCATCTGTGTATCGATGACTCAAGACTGCTCCGATTCCTAACGAACTAGCATCAGCGCTGACCACCAGCGGCAAAGTTGCATTGTAGTGTACTAATGTCTCGTCTGAAGATAGAATTTTTTTCAATGAATCAACTGCTGCCTCTTCCTTTTGACCCCATGTCCATTTTATATTTTTCTTTGTGAGAGCGAACAACTCAGCACATTTACTCCGTAAATTTGGCACGAAGCGACCGTAGTAATTAACCGCACCCAGAAAGGACCGTAGTTCACCAACATTCTTCGGCATCGGCATGTTTTTTTTAGACTCAATGTGTTCTTTGGTTGGATGTATGCCGTCCTTATCAAACATATGACCTAGATATTTTACACTGTCCTGGAACCATTTGCACTTGTCCTTCTGGGACCTAACACCTGCATTCGCCAAACGACATAGCACAAGTTCAAGTCTTTGCAGGTGTTCAGCATCATCCTTGCCTGTGACTATAATGTCATCTTGAAAACATGCTACTCCCTCTATATCTCCAAGAAGACTGTCCATCGCTCTCTGAAACCGGGATGCTGCGAAGCGAATTCCGAAAGGCATACGTTTGTAGCGAAAAAAACCTACATGAGTTGAAATCACCAGATATTTTTTTGAATCTTCCTCAACCTTGAGCTGTAGATATGCATCTTTCAGATCTATTACAGTGAACTTTTTCCCTCCCGCCAAAGTGTAGCAAATATCTTCAAATAAAGGTAATGGATGTCGTTCCGTTTCTATATGCTTGTTTATGGTGACCTTAAAGTCACCACAGATCCTTATCTTACCATTAGCTTTTATTACTACAACAATGGGGGATGCCCATGTCACAGGTGTGATAGATTCGTCAACCTTCTCTAGTATCCCGTTTTCCACCAGTCTTTGTAACTCTGATTCCACCTGAGCTCTAAAAGCATACGGCACAGGTCTTGGCTTGAAAAACTTAGGTGAAACTGAAGGCTTCATGTTTACTACCGCTGAGTGACCTTTGATTTCCCCTGCGGAATCACTGAAAAGATGTTGATACCTTGTTATTAAAGCATTGATTCTTTCATCTACTTGCTTCGTCTGCTGTGACGTCTCTTTTGCAGTTGTTGTTAGTATTTTGCACAACCTAGACCCTGCCGGAAGGGGAATATTGAAAGCCATGATCCAATCTAACCCAAACAATGGAATCTCATCATATTCAACTACCCTGACGGGAACTAAAAGTTCTCTACCAAATGCTTGTACCTTCACATCAGCCCTACCCAGAGTTTTGAGAGGTACGTCCGAGTAAGCTCTTAGTTGAGGTGTAGTATAGAGTTTAGGGCTGCCTATGCTTTTCCAAAGGTCGGCACTAATAACTGACACTGAGGCTCCTGAATCGTACAGCATATCTACCTTACGTCCTGCAATTGTAACCTTCACCATAACCTTACTGGCTGTTTCCACCGTGTTGATCGATCTTAGTTGTTCATAAGAGTTGTTATGCACACTGCTCCCTTCCAGTGGATCATAGTCTGACTTGTATGCCTTTTCTGTGTCTCCATTTTCCTCTACTCTCCTTGCATTTGTAGCAGGTTTAACTTTCACCATTGCTCTGCCTTTAGATATGCATGCTCTTGCAAAATGTCCTTTTGATGAGCAAAGTAGACAGGTTTTATTTGTCGCTGGACACACCTGCCTTTGTGTGTGTAACTTGTAACCACACCCTAGGCAATCTATGCCTTTGACTAAAAATTTTCTTTTGAATAAAAATTTTCTTTCCATAATAGCCATTCAGAGCGTTTAAGATCTCTTGATAACTAGCTTCTCTGACATTAGTCGGTCGAAAGTGATCTACAAGAAACCTAAACGACGGCGTTCCAATTTTAGATAGTAAGACATCTCGTCTATCATCTTGCGATTCAATGTTAAAGAGATCTAGCTGTAGTTCAAAGCGTTGTATATAATACTCCCATTCCTCGTCGGAAGTGTCAAAAGTATTAAAATTAAATTTACTTACGGCATTTAAAACCAATTGTTTTCGGTTCAAGGTTTTCAGTTCTTCGTCGTGTGAAGCCACTGAATTCGACTTTCGTGCTTTGACCATTATCCTCGTCGCCAATGAAATAACATATAACTCACTAGCTAATATAACACATAAGAAAATGTATGTTTTATTAAACGACAATACATCATGTCAAAACCCTTGACATTTATAAATATTATGATTATATAAATAAGAAGATACCACAGAGCTTTACTTATTTGTGTATGTAAAAAACAAAAAAAGGTAATTTGAAAATCTATAAAACCACTTCACAGCTATTGCATCATGACAAGAAAGATAATGTAGAACAACATAGGGAATCTTAATTTAAATCAAATTATTATTATTATTAACTAATTTGATTAACTATAATTTGATTTAAATTAAAATTTAATCTTTCTGTAGTATGAATACTACCAAAATGGTAAAATATGAACATAGGGAATCTTAAAACTGCTTGCTACTGTGACAGATCTAGGGGAAGCAAAATTGAGCAACTACATATATATGTGCACAAAGCTACGACGGAATGCTTTCGATTCCTTGAAACATGCCTTGATGGAAAGGATTATGCAAATGGAATATTACGTCGAAAAGGTATAAATAGAATACGTCAAATATTCAATGGAAAATCAACAGGTCGTTGAGTGAGGTACAAAGGCTTTTCAGTAAGTGGTTTGAAATACTTGAGCAGGGAGTGAGGTCACGTACCAATTACCGCAAAGTCTAACACAGGAACCAGATCCCGCGTCCATTACATTTATTAGCAAGGTTTATACGTTGGCAAAAGAGAGAACCATTATGTTCAGAGATCCAAGATTTATAGCATAGTGGAGCAGAAAGTAGTTTAACCAAGACATTTGCAGGAAACAGCTAAGTAGCTTGAGCTTAAGACCTGTCTAAAGGAAGATAAAGGTAGTTAAAAGCATTGGGAAATATTTGCTATTTCTGAGATTAGAAACCTGAGATATTTATTTTATCTACTTTCGGCAGCAAAATGAGGCATTATTGAACCGATTTCGGGCAGGGAAATGTAATTTTACTGGCTAGGCAATAAAAGTTATAATGTTGGCAACACTTAAACTGTCAACTAGCAACTTAGCAGACAGTTTATAATGTTTTATATTTATCCTCTAGCTTTAGGTATTGTAAATGTTTATTACCCAATAATTATGTTTATCTCTTATAATATTATTTATTGTTCAGAGCTTACCGAAGGACATAGGTTTATGGAAGCTATGTGATCGTTCTGAAGATCGAAAAATTTTATATCTCCGATTTCAGAAATTCCAAGACAGTAATCCGTTTCAGACATCAGGGAACATTTTTTTAGTTTAATAACTAAACTTTAAATATCAAACTTTTTATTTGTTAAATAATTTGTTTATATTTGTTAATTAATAAGTTCAAAGAATAGAAGGTCTCGAATTAAAAAAAAAAGAAAAAAGTGGAGTAACTGGCAACACTGCAGCTTCAAATGAACATGCAAATTATTGTTAATGAAGGTTTTATTTTGTTGTCGATTAATTCTTGTAAAAGATTCAGTTTATTCCAAAACTTCTTATTTATTTTATTTTAAATTCATTTTTTTAAAAAACAATTTATTATTTACATTTGTAAATTTCTCGTAGCATTATGGATAACAAGGAGTTTTTTTGTCGAGGATGTAGAGGTATTGTTTGATAACACTCCTCCAGAAACAGTTAGCATTGCTACGACTTCTAAGAAAAAATGTATACCATCAAAGTTGGGTCATAAACATTTTCAGGCCTACGATGTTTTTAAAACTTAGTGCAAAACAAAAAAAGTTAAAAACGTTGTGCAGGCTTATATGACAGAACTATCGCACACAAAGGCAGGTGTTACTCTGTGGTCCTCATTTTCTATGCTAAAGGCTACATTATTATTAAAAGAAAATATTAACATCAAACAGTACAGTAATGTAACTGCGTTTCTTAAGCGAAAATCAGAAAGCCACAAAGCAAAAAAATTATAAGTGCTTACTTTACAAGAAGTAGACCGTTTTTTGTTTGAAGCAAATGACCAAAAATATTTGATGATAAAGGTAAGCTATACATATTCAGATATATATATATATATATATATATATATATATATATATATATATATATATATATATATATATATATATATATATATATATATATATATATATATATATATATATATATATATATATATATATATATACATATATATATACACAATTTGTGTGAGTGAGAGACACCAAGGGATATGCCACGCAAAGAATGGCACATAGGAACTGTTCCAACATCAGACTTACGTCATTAAGATGTTGGCTCGGCATTAGGCTATGTCCTGCATCGTTTCGTCGCGTCCGACTCATCAGGGGCCCGACGATGCCCACCCAACTCTGGACCTATACCAGACCAAGAAGATCAAATATAGGACTTAACAGAGACGCGCGTGCTCTCACACCGCCATATTTGCCTGGCTGGCAAAACACATTAGCAATGAAAATACTGTGTTTGCACACTGCAATTAGCTACACAATTTGTGTGAGTGAGAGACCAAGGGATATGCCACGCAAAGATATATATATATATATATATATATATATATATATATATATATATATATATATATATATATATATATATATATATATATATATATATATATATATATTGTAACTTACTTTCATTAATTATTAACGAATTAGGTACTTGTCCTGTACCCAATACTCAAGACAAGTAAGTTCAGTTACATAACTTATTAACCTCGGCTATCTCAATCTGAGTTGGGAGAGGTTCGTAATATTTCAACCCAACGATAAACGACTAAATAACTTAATTAAATAAAAATCAACAATTTAATAAATAAGGGGAATAGAATCAAATAACTAAACAAAACTTAAATATATTGAAGCTTAATTTCATGCACAATAATTCTCTTTAGAAAGTAGGAAGATATAAATAACTATTTCATCATAACAAAAAATCTAGTGATCACCTAAAATAATAATACAAAAAAACTAACTCAAATAAATTTTAAACCCTTAACTTCATAAAAAGAATCAAAGACTCACTGATCCATGTACAGAATATATAGACTAACACTAAATATAAAATAGAATACATTTAACCTTCGTGGCTACACATAAAACAAAACTCTGTCCTTATTATAAATAATAAATCCCTAATAAACCTTAATTTGAAATTAATTATAACATGTAAATAATCTAAATATGGAACATAACACATAATATCTGACTAGAGGTAAGAGTGATTTGGTGGCTTGAAATGATAATAATAAACAAAGGATAAATAACACTTACATTCACTATTATCTTAATATTACTCCATCTGGTTCTAAACTTTACTCAATAATAACTTAATTAAACTAAAATTTACATGCAAAACAAACTTAAAACAAAAATCGTAAAAAGAAAGACATGCTTTATGCTTCAGCCATTTTCCAAACTCTCCATCACCACTTCAGGTTTGAAAACCACATAAAATTAATTATACAAAGAAATTTCCCTAACCTAATAAAAATTCCCTAAATAAGGCAAAAAATAAATACAAACAAAATACTAATTAAATAAATTAAAATTATAATTAACGTTCCATAATAATAATAATAAAATTATTTAATAATATTTCCCAAATTAAATAAATTAATTATATAAAAAAAAGAAGTTTTATTAAGGAGTCTCTGGAACGGGCGGTATTCCAAAAATTCCCTTTAGAAGGCTGTGAAACGGTAACCCGGGCCTGCGCGGTCGAAGAATGTAGACCAGGGGTTCCCAAAGTTTTTTTTACCAAGCCCCCCACAGTCAAGAATAAATCTTCCCACGCCCCCCCCCCCCCCCCCCCCCTCTTCACAATTTTATGAGATAATGAAAAAACTAAAATAAACCATTATTACATTGAATTACCATTCATTTATTTGTATTACTATTATTTTTATAACTAACATTACAAGTAATCTTTTTGCAGATGATCTTATGTGGTCTTATGAGGTGGATGAGCTTGCATTTTTTTTTACAATATTCCCTATTGTTGGATGAGTATTAGAGAGTGCACAACGAAAATCAAGCACAGCAAAATCAAGTTTGCCACGATACTTTGTTTTTATTGCAACTAGTGCTGAAAAATCTTTTTTGAACAAATAAGTGCTTGCTGTGATATACTGGGGTACACTTTGTAATACTTAACCCAAAACGATGATTTGTCCATTGTATCAAAATCGGCAGCAGAACCTTTTATTATTTCAAAAGAATGTTCTTGGAGTGTTTCGGGCAGGGAATCTATGTTGACACTGAAAGAATCCATTGTTAATTTGTAAATGTTGTCATCACATACGTGTTAGGAAAGTATCTGTTGAATTCGTCAGTGAGGTTCTCCAACTGGTTTGATATTTGGATTTTTATATAATCCCATTAGACGTTCGGACGGCAAATCTCGATCTCGAGGTCCCACGCCCCCCTTGACTTGTCTTCACGCCCCCCTTGGGGGGCGCGCCCCCCACTTTGGGAACCAATGATGTAGACGATTAAAGGATGATTCACGCTACACCGAGCCGGGGCCGTGCCGTGCCGGGCACGAGCCCTCCCACCGTGCCCCGTCCGAGCCTTCACATACATGCTACACCGAGTTGTGAACGAGGCGGGCACGGGCCGGGGACGAGCTGGGCTGGGACGTGCTGTCCTCTACTAGGCGAAATCATTTTACTCACCATTTAATTTCATTTCTCCTGATATCGTTTTCCAGATGCTAGATTTGTACTTCGGGTCCAAATATTTAGGATGTGTCATGTCATAAATGACAGGATACTTCCGCACACATTCAATTAAAATTTCGTCTTCCATCATTTAAAAAAAAAAATAGACTGCCAATTAGTGTGGCACATAACTTCCTCGCATCATGTACTTTATTGTTATATTAACATTAAAATTATTTGTATATTACTTTATTGTTATATTGTTTATTATATAAAAACTATTAATAGTTTTAGCGATCTTTAACACTTCATAGCTGTGTCGCTGTTGGTTTTACTAAAAAATTGTATTTTAAAAAAATGTTTTTCTCATTGAATAGATGAAGTTAGATTTTTTCCCGACCTAAAATTCCAATTTTAAATTTGAAGTTCACGTTTACGCGAGCGTTGCTTGTGAACTCTTGGACGGATAACGTTGTCCAACGAACTCGTCCTGGGTATTGGTAAAATGAACATGTCTACCAAATTTCATAAAAATCGGTCATTTACTCAAGTTATCGTCACACGTTTCATAATTCGCGGACACACATACCGACTGGCAGACAGGCACGAGACCAAAAAATGTTACCTGATGTCTGAAACGGATTTCTGTCTTGGAATTTTTAAAATTGGAGGCATAAAAGTTTTTCGTTCTCAAAAGTGAACACAAGGCTTCCGTTACCTTCGGTAAGCTCGGAAGCAAAACACACAAATTGATTTTTGATGCGAAATTTCACATTAAAAATTAACTGCCACAGTAAAATCGAAGACCACAGTAAAATTATACAGCCACAAAGTAATAAAAAATAAATAATCTAGAAAAGGATGAGATATTATAGCGAAGAACGACGGTGGGAGGGCTCGGCCCCGGCACGGCCCGGGCACGTTGTAGCGTGGATCACCCCTCAACGAGGCGGGACCGAGGCGGGGACGGGCCGGGCGCGTGAAAACAATGTATCCCAACGTTTCGCCACCGAGCCTCGGACGAGGCTCGGTCCTGGCTCGTGTCGTGCCCGGTGTACTGTGCATTGCTTCATTTAAAATCTATACAACATTTTTTCAACGAGCCTCGTGCCCGGCACGGCACGGCCCCGGCTCGGTGTAGCGTGAATCATCCTTAAGAAGATCAGTTGTTTTGAAGCTGTCATCTTACCGTCAGTGGCGATCCTGGGTTGAAAGTTCTGGGGGGGCTAAAGCCCCCCATGTTTTGCGGGTGTAGTATACATTTTAATATACCAGGAAGAACTCATTTGCATGTTATATTATGTTGTTGCAGTCCTTGCCAGAGGCAATTCTATGCACTTTTTTCGTGAGGCTAAACAATTAAATTCATTCAAGATTGTTATAATTGCCATTGAACTGGGACTGGGAAGTTCTATTGTAAGTATAGTTGGAGGCTTATTTAAACAGTCTCCTATGATACCATATCATCACAGAAGAAAGTATTGCTCTTTAAATAATAATAATTTTAACATGAGGATAACAAAAGGATTGGTTTAAAAGCTGTATAGGTTAATTAAAAATGTATAAATTGTCAGAAACAATATAATATTTATAGATAACAAAAATGTTAAAATTAACATGGACGTCGACAGCAGTGCATTATTGGAAGGAAAATTTATGAAATATGACCTCTCAAAACAGCGTTTTTATGCTTCTTTGAGGTGAAATTTGAGTTTAATTCTTTTTAATAATAGTATATTATGTTACTAGGCTGTGAAGTGAGTTTTTTCTTTACCGCGGCAATTACATTTACTGTCGAGCGAAGCGAGACAGTAAATATTGCCAAGGTAAAGAAAAAACACTTCACAGTCGCGTAGCATATGCTATTTTTTCCGTGGTAGCAGACAATGAAAAAACATTAAATATTAATCACTAATCAATATATAATAATAACAAATATTAGTAAATACTTAAGACTTAAAAAAAGAAACCTTAAAAAGAGGTTACACTATAAGAAATGATAAATAAAACGCATTGACATCTAGCGGATTTTAATCGTACTAGAAGCATTTCTACAAAGACTGCAGCGGTACTAACGGAAGTATTGACAACTACCCGCCGGAATTAAAAAATCTTTTAGTTCCTAGGACGTAAAAGATTTTTTATTTACAGCTAGGAGTAATGAACAGATTTTTTAAGTCCACGTAATGAAAAAATGGATTTTAGCTATGTCTTTTAGGCTCTAAAGTTACTATTTCACAGCCTACCTCGGAAAAAATAAATTAAACTACTTTCGTTGGCACAAAAGAATGCACTAGTATTTTTAAAAAAAATTTAATTTTTAAATTAAATCAAATTATAATTATTATTAACAATGGGAAATAGACAGAGAAAAATAGACCCCAGCACCGGGACTCAAACCACGGGCCTCTATATTTCCGTTACAGTGCTCTGACCAACGAAGAAATTTTAATACAAACTTAAAAATAGTAATTGTAAAATAATGAAAGGTGTGCACCTATAATCATGGTAGATTAAATGGATCAGGTAATAGCAATTATGCAAAATTACTTCACATCTATAATAAACTGTGTCATTTATTCAATAGTTTTGAAAAACATGTTTTCTTAGGGTGGCCATAATATAAAGTTTAGTCCAAAATAGGACATTGAATTTTGGGAAGGTGGTCGAGCTATTGTAGCCCCCCGACGAAAGTGGAGGCTCTAGCAAAAATTTGGATAAAGTTTAAATTTGATGAAGAAAAACTTTAGATAAAGTTTTCGGACATTATTGGTAAAACTGCATCTGCACTATTTGGCCCACCTATTTCGTACTGTACGATTTACTTAATTTTTTTTAACTATTCCTTTTTACAGAATTTGTCTTTTTTACAGTATCCCTGTACAAAATCGATTCCGGTTGTAGCATCTCGATAAAATCAGAATTATATATATATATATATGAATTGGTAGATTGTTCCTTGTAGTATAAATTCTAGATTAGTTGGGTCTTTAAAGGAAAATTCAAACGTCTCACATTTGCGATATTTCGATCCCTCCTTGGATCATTCTCAAGCTGGAATCATAGTTTATTTAAAAATTACACTTCACCAAATATAACCAATGTACAATGCAAAATGACAAATTAATTTAAATATTAACAATGGTAACTTGAATCCTTACTAACCTGACTAACTAGCTGACTACATTGTCAACTTATTGTTTTCTATAAAGTGTTTAGACAAAGTTTAATTAAAATCGGACAGATTCTCGTCAATTCACCCTAAAATATTGAAAATAAATTAATAATAATGATTGATGATACCCCACATGTATGTAGGTTTTAAACATGATTATCAAAAGATCAATGCTTATAATTAGATTTGTACTTACTGAAATACAGGTACTGTCAATTACACTATTAATTAATAATATCTTAGACATCGAAATATGTATATAAAAAAAACCACCAAGAACAACACATATCTACTACATACTTCAACTTAATTTCTGTACATTTTGACCTTAGCAACTCAGGTTTGGTTTATTGATTCATGTAAGGCTCTTACAATAATCCAGTTTAGTTTAGCTGGTCTTTGTGTGCTGTGTGGTTTAGACTTATACTATCTACATAACAAACCAAAATAACAATTTAATATCCTAACAATTATAAATAAATAACTTAATAAAATTTAACAATACAGGACTTACTAAAATTGAATTTCAACATGAATTAATAAATAATACAAAACAGGTCTAAATTTATGAAGAGGTAATTAATAAAATGGTAACTCCATACCTCCAGTTTTAAAAAAAATTACTGACACTATTAATTTATGTTATGATTATATATTATTATAAATTATTTAATATGGTGTATTATTCCTGCGTAATGCTTATTTAATTCACGACAGTCTTTTTTGAAGTTTATATTTTGTTCCTTCTTTGATATTTGCAGAGCCTCTAGCAGTAATCGTTAACTAAACTGGATTATTGTAAGAGCCTTACATGAATCAATAAACCAAACCTGAGTTGCTAAGGTCAAAATGTACAGAAATTAAGTTGAAGTATGTAGTAGATATGTGTTGTTCTTGGTGGTTTTTTTTATATACATATTTCGATGTCTAAGATATTATTAATTAATAGTGTAATTGACAGTACCTGTATTTCAGTAAGTACAAATCTAATTATAAGCATTGATCTTTTGATAATCATGTTTAAAACCTACATACATGTGGGGTATCATCAATCATTATTATTAATTTATTTTCAATATTTTAGGGTGAATTGACGAGAATCTGTCCGATTTTAATTAAACTTTGTCTAAACACTTTATAGAAAACAATAAGTTGACAATGTAGTCAGCTAGTTAGTCAGGTTAGTAAGGATTCAAGTTACCATTGTTAATATTTAAATTAATTTGTCATTTTGCATTGTACATTGGTTATATTTGGTGAAGTGTAATTTTTAAATAAACTATGATTCCAGCTTGAGAATGATCCAAGGAGGGATCGAAATATCGCAAATGTGAGACGTTTGAATTTTCCTTTAAAGACCCAACTAATCTAGTATATATATATATATATATATATATATATATATATATATATATATATATATATATATATATATATATATATATATATATATATATTTATATGCGCAAAGTGTCACGTTTAATGTGGCAATGATAGAAGGTCAAAAAATTCTAACCTTAACCTAAACTAACCATAACCTTTCATAATTTTCCCTAAAATAAAAAATTAAGTTAAAAAATCACGGGGAAGTACTTGCGTCCAAGTACTTTTTAAGGTTTTGTAGATGATTAAGCATACGCGTTATATAATTAATTTTTACCGTTGTATATTTTTTTCTCTGACCTCAAGGGTCCCTGGTTTAATCCCCCGGGGGTCACAATGTTTTTTATCGGTAATAACGACACGATAAATGACATTTTTTCGGAAATTTTCATCGCCCCACCATAAGGTATAACCATGAATTATTTCGAAATTTTAGGACCAGGCGTTATATAGTGGTTGGGTGGGGGGAATTCTTTGGGTATATTTTGACTTATTTAAAAAATAAGTAATGCAAAATTTAAAAAAGTATATATACATACATTTGTTTCCTACTCCTCAGCAGCTTTCATTTGATACCCAACCCAAAATTAAAAAAAAAAAAAAAATTGGGCGCACTTCACATTTTCGTGCACAAAATTGTCAATTTTTGAAAATTGGGGATGCACTCCCGGAATTTTCATTGCTCCACAATAAGGTATAACCATAAATTATTTCGAAATTTTAGGACCAGCCGTTATATAGTGGGAATTGTGTTTTGGTATATTTTGATTTATTTAACCAATAAGGAATGCAAAATTTAAAAAAGCAAATATATATTTGTAACTTACGATTCAGCAGCTTTCATTTGGTACCTACTCGAAAGTTTAAAAAAATATAACAGTTTGAGTTTACCACATTTTTGCGACTTGCGCATGCCCATATTTAATTTTTAACTTCTTCCCGTGAAAATATAAACTTAAAACTACAAAATCATCATTAAATTATTTTATCTACAAAATGAGGCATTATTGAACTGATTTCGGGCAGAGAAATGTGACTTTACTGCCTAGGCGGTAAAATAAGGAAAACTTTTGATGCCTAGGCAGCAAAATTTTTATTGTTATAACGTTGGCAATAACAGTTTATACTATTATCTCCATCTTATAACATTGTATATTATAGTTGAATAAGTAAAATTTAATATATAAACGTTTTAATAAGTAAATAATTTGTTTATATTTGTTAATTCTGTAAAAATAAGTGCAATGAATAGTAGATCTTTAATAAAAAAAAATAGCGGAGTCACTGGCGAGTCACTGAGAGTCACTTTGTATTTGGTTGCGATTTTGCTAAAGATAGATATAAAAATTTCCACAACAAACTTGAACCCCATAACAACCCTCTTGTTCACGCCCTTTCCTCACCTCATATACCTTCAAACCCACCCAGAAGACTGAAAAGAACATGGCCAAGAGATCTTCTAAGAATCAACTGAAGAAAATTATAATGTACACTATCTAAACAATGTATATGCAAATACATATGCATAATAATGTTACGGAGTGCCACCACTGGGTGAACACCCGATCATGTTAAATCAAAATGCTAATTGTATTTCTCTTAACAACACTTATTAAAACAAAAAAAACTTTGTAGTTGAAGTGAACAATAAACTAAAAAAAAAAAAAAAAAAACTTCGGCGGCTAAAAATAATAATAAAAAAATATATATATTTCTTAAAAAAAAATTTAAAGGTGGGCTAATTTTCTTTCGGGGGTGCTAATTTTTTCCAGGGGGGGCTAATTATCACCCAGGGGGGGCTATAGCCCCCCCTGCCCCCCCCTAGGATCGCCACTGCTTACCGTTGGCCGACGGGAAGAAACACGAAAATCAACATGGTAAACTGTAATCTTGTATTTGTAAATGTATTCCATTAAATTAATAGGAAAGGTTCTATTGTTAAAGAGATCGGAGTTTATTAGAAGATAAGGAGTTGGGTTTGTTTACATGATAAGAGCAGGGCCGGCAGTTAGATCCCAGAACTCGATGTGTCGGTCCGCTCACCTCTTAATTATAGTTATTGGCTCTAACCAAAACTAAGTGCCGCAAAATAAAATAAATTGGTAAGGCGTGAATCTCACGTAAAAAGGGTTTCGTTGGTATTGTGATCACAAAATTAGTAAGGGGGGAGGGGAGAAAAGTTTTGATATTTTTTTTTGACAAAATGGCGCGCAAAATTAAATGTTGACATACATTTTTGAAATCTACTCTTTAATACCTTTCATTTGATACCCCACTCAAAATTAAAAAAAAAAAAAAAATCGAATAACATGAATTATCCGCCATTCTGGATTTCCAGTAAATCAGATCAAATTGATAGTCTCTTATTTTTTATATGGCCCAGCAGACCGCACATTTTGCATATTTTTCTATATTTTTAGTAACAGCGGAAATACGATTTTTGTGTGGGGATAAGCAAAATTTCGATGTTTTTTTAACAAAATGGCGCTGCAAATTAAGCACTATCCCTAAGTGGTATTTATATTTCAATTCTACTCTTCAATACCTTTCATTTGATACCCCACTCAAAATTAAAAAAAAAAAAAAATCGAATAACATGAATTATCCGCCATTCTGGATTTCCAGTAAATCAGATCAAATTGATAGTCTCTTATTTTTTATATGGCCCAGCAGACCGCACATTTTGCATATTTTTCAATATTTTTAGTAATAGCGGAAATACGATTTTAGGGGGGGGGGGGGGGGGGTGGCACGCAAAATTTCGTTGTTTTTTGACAAAATGGCGCTGAAAATTAAGCATTATCCCTAAGTGGTATATATATTTCTATTCTACTCTTCAATACCTTTCATTTGATACCCCACTCAAAATTTAAAAAAAATATTTTTTTTCGAGTGACATGAATTATCCGCCATCTTGGATTTCCAGTAAATCAGATCAAATTGCTAATCTTATTTTTTCTATGGCCCAGCAGACCACACATTTTGCATATTATTCTATATTTTTAGTAATAGCGGAAATACGATTTTAGGGGGGGGGGGGGGACACGCAAAATTTCGATGTTTTTTGACAAAATGGCGCTGAAAATTAAGCACTATCTCTAAGTGGTATATATATTTCTATTCTACTCTTCAATACCTTTCATTTGATACCCCACTCAAAATTTTAAAAATATATTTTTTTTCGCGACGTGAATTATCCGCCATTTTGAATTTGAACAGCTGATAATATTGAGTTCGCTATATTTTTCCTGTGTGCCCGTCAAAACGATCTTTTTTACTGGAAAGTTTCACGTTTATATCTCGTTTGGTTCATAAGTTATTGGAACCGTACAGAGTGACAAACGGACACAGGAACGAAACTATAAGGGTTTCTTTTTTTTGGTTTTACCAACGAAACCCTAAAAACAAGTGTCGCAGAATAATAATTTGGTGTTGCCAATCGTTGCCGCAGAATAGTATAATGGATATCCATATCCCAGGTCAGTGATGTTCTTAAAAGTTGCCTCGTTACAATATGTACATACTCAAATATTAGTCAAATTATTTATGTAAGTTAAGTAATTAATAAGTTATCTAATTAATGTTTGAGTAATTAAATTGTTATAAGTTGCATTAATTGTAGAGATAACAGGCGCATATCGGTGTGATGAACTAATTCATTTAACAACTGACGACGTGGAAATCAAGGACGATATAATAGTAGTCTCAATCAAAAAATCTAAAACTCAAATTGTTCGCACTTTTACTATTATAAATCCACCCCAGGCAAAGATAAATTATTTAGAACTGTGCAAGAAGTAAATCAGTTTACGGCCGAGTATATGGGTCATTCCAGTGAATGACTCATAAACATTATTCTATTTATTATAAAGATGGAAAATGTGCCTACTAAACAACCTGTAGGCGTTCACAAATTAGGTGAGATCGGAAAATCATTTGAAAATCTTCCGGAGGCTAACAGATACACCGGTCACTGCCTGAGAAGAATCTCTGCAACATTGCTTGCAGACTCTGGCGCTATTATGACGACACTGAAAAGACACGGAGGGTCTATCTACTACTGTGGCTGAAGGCTATTTAGAAACGAAAATAAAATCGCTAAAAGTATACTTCAAGGTCAAAAAAGAGAGGCTTGCAACGTTGTGGAGGAACAGCCGAGTGCTAGTACTAGCAATATTATGGTTGAACAAGAAACTTTTACTTATATAGTCCACGACCCTTTAAATCATTCATTACCTCACCCCACCATTAATGTTAACAACAATTCAAATTGGACTTTAATATTTTATCCCAAATAACTAAAAAAAGTAATAGAGTACTAATTTTTTTTAATATAATAATTTATAATATACTAGCTGGGTACCCGTGCTTCGCTACGTGTTATTATAATTTGATAAGTTTATAAACAACCATAAAGAAACATAAAAATTATTTTACTATGCAAGAATATCTAGATTCTATCACTCCCACCTATTTTTATACCCCCTCCTCTTTGATCTATCAAATATTAAATTATCAAATATCCTAAATTCGCCCCCCCCCTTATATTAAAATATGACAAAACTGTACATAAGAACTATCACTGTACTCTTTAAGAGCTTTTGCATCATGAAAGGTATTCATTACATTGACCTCGTATTCATTATGTACTTATACCATACCCCTGTGTACCAAATTTAAATTTCGAAAATTTACGTAGGCTGTGATTTTCCCCTTGCTTTGAAGGCCAAGTGGGCAAATTTTTATCGACATCGAACTAAAATTGTAGATTTGTATAAAGAACTTACACACACATACGTTGATTTTTATATACATAGCTATAAATTTCCATTTAACCCCCTCCTAAATAAAATTGTACATAACAACAATTACTTTTCTCTTACAGTGCTTTTCAACGATATGCATCATATGAAGGGAATCCATTGCTTTGACATTTTTTCACCGTACCCCTTTGTACCAAAATTTAAATTACGAAAATTCATGTAGACAGTGACCTCCCCCTTGCTTTAAAGAAAAAGTGAGCAAATATTCATCAAATTGGGATAAAACTGTAGATTTGTATAAAAGACATACCCTCATACAGACACTCTTCTTTTTTTATAAGATATAGCTATATATTTCCATTTTACCCACTCCTAAATGAAAATACATATGACAAAACTGTACATAACAACAATTAATGTAATCTTAAAGAGCTTTTCAACGATATGCATCATAAAGGGTATTCATTCCTTTAACCCCGTTTCATTACTTGTTCCTTGTGTACCAAAATTTAAATTTCGAAAATTCATGTAGACAGTGATTTCCCCTTCCTTTGAAGGTCAAGTGTACACATACGTTGACTTTTAGAATAGTCTTCCATTTACCCCCCTAAATGCACGTAAAAACAATTACTGTACTCTTAACAGCTTTTCAACAGTATGCACCATGAAGGGTTTTCAATACTTTGACCTCGTACCCCTGTGTTCCAAAAATTAAATTTCGAAAATTCATTTAGCAGAGATCTTCCCCTTGCTTTGAAGGTCAAGTGTGCAAATTTTCATCGAGATCGAATTAAAACTGATGATTTGTATAAAGAACATAAACACATACGTTGACTTTTATAGATATAGTTATACTTTCCATTTTACCCCCCTCCTAAATGAAAATATGACAAAAGTGTACATAACAACAATTACTGTACTCTTAAAGAGCTTTTCAACGATATGCATCACGAAGGGTATTCATTACTTTGACCCCGTATTCATTACTTGTACCCCGTACCCCTGTGTACCAAAATTTAAATTTCGAAATTTCATGTAGACCTTGATTTTTTCCTTGCTTTGAAGGTCAAGTGTGCAAAGTTTCATTAAAATCGGGCTAAAACTGTAGATTTGTATAAAGAACAAACACACACACACATACGTTGACTTTTATATATATAGATAGATTATATATATAGATAGATATAGGGTAGGCCAAAAAAACGCGCAATTTTTTTAACACTTTAGCTCAGCTTCTTTAATAGATAGAGATATGGGGTTTGCAGGGTCTGAAACCTGCATTCTTCTACTTTAAATTTCATATCTATAAGTTAACAAACTATTGGGTGAAAGCCATGCAATGACAGTTTGAATTAGGGTCTTAAAAAAGTCGTTGTCCGGGTAGTTTTCATGAAATAAATGTATTTAAAAAAATGAATGTAATAGGATTTAAAAAAAAAAAAAAAAAAAAAAACACTAATGCATATTTTACAGATTTATTTGTTGTATGATTCAATAATATGTCATCCTAGTTCATTTACGACTGCCTTCTCTAGTGGGATATGGCCCCAGCATTAGTTGATTGACGCATATCATCCTGGGCACGAAGAATCCTCTTTCGAAGTTCATCAACCTCCTTTATTCTGCCTCTTACGTACACTCATTGTTTTAGCAACCCCAGACATAGTAATCCTGGCCCTTGGCTATCTTCCCAGAGGCATGGCCATGCTACCAGGCGCGAACACGGGTTCGGATAGTGGAACGACCTACAGGTCAACTGTGAAATAAGCAGGCTTGTCCTGTCGAATAAGCAGTCGCGGACAAGGGCAGAGCTGAGTCTTGTCAGCTCTTTAATATTGTGGCAGCCCCACAAACAAGACTTAGGGAATCTTAGGTTAACAACCGATTATTCCTGAAAATTAATTTGTTACTGAAACCACAAGAGGAAATAACCGGACTGGAACTATGGACTCAACCTTTGGCATGAAATTAAGGACACGCGTTGGAACATGGAATGTAAGAACATTAGCTCAAACAGGCAAGCTAGCACAATTAGCCAGAGAGGCTAACAGACTGATAATTGGAATCCTAGGTGTAAGTGAAGCAATGTGGATAAACTTCGGTGAGAACAAACTACTATCTGGACAGAGATTCCTGTACCCAGGAATTAGAAGGTGTAAATGCTCATAAAGAATGTGGTGTTAGTTTTCTTTTATGCCAACAGGCGTATAACTCATTGCTTTCATGGGAGCCAGTGAATGAGAGTATTATTACTGCCAGATTTTATTCTTCCGTTATGCTCCTACAGAATTAGCTGAGGTTGAAGATAAAGAACATTTCTACAGCCAACTTAATGAAGTTTTAAATAAAATTCCTAAAGGGGATATCCACATCCTTCAAGGTGACTTTAATGCAATAATAGGAACAGATAACATTGATGCAGAGTTAGTCATGGGGAAGCACGCTATTGGAGAGAAGAATTGTAATGGTGAACTCTTAGTAGAATGCTGCCAATATGACCATATGGTCTTAGGAGGATCACTATTCCCCCATAAACTAAATCATTAAGTCACTTGGACGTCCAACGATGGAAGAACCGAAAATCAAATAGACCACATCTGCATTAGTCGTAAGTGGAGGAGGAGCTTATTGGATGTGCGAAATAAACGTAGTGCGGATATTGCATCTGATCACCACCTACTAATTGCCGAAATACGCCTCCGAATCTGCAAGGTAAGGAAGAAAGAAGAACAATTAGTCAAGAAGCTGAACTCCAAACGACTAAAGGACTCGGAAGTGCAGAAGGCTTTCACCGATAGAATAAGGAACAATGCCCAATCGGTACCCGAGCAGGGCTCAGTAAAAGAAATATAGCTAGGAATTAAGAACCTTTTTATAGATGCAGGAGAAAATATTTTAGGGATGGCTGACCTGAAGAGAAAATGGTTGGATTATTGACTCAACATGGAAAGTTGTAGATGAGAGAAGGAAAGCTAAAAGAGCGATCAACAGTGCAAGGACCAGGGATGAGAAGGAACGTGCAAGAAATAACTGGCTGGCGTTAGAGAGATCTGTGAAACGACTATGCAGACGGGATAAATGGAGATGGGCAGACTCGTTGGCAGAAGAGGGGGAAGCAGCAGCCGCTTGTGGCGATCTACGTCTCCTCTACGAGAATGCTAAGAGATTGGCTGGATCGAGAGCTAATTCGAATACGCCGCTCAAGGACAAATCAGGTCACTTGCTAACCCACCAGCTGTTGTTCAACGTAGGACCCAACTTCGAAGATGAAGATACCCCTGAACCTCCAAGGGTGCAGCGCATATCCAGAGTTGGAACCCAACCACCATCGGTAAGTGAAGTGATGACTGCAATCCTGAAGATGAAAAGTCACAAGGCACCTGGAGTTGATAGGATATCTGCTGAGATGATCAAAGCAGATCCTGACTTGTCAGCTAACCTTCTCCATCGGCTTTTCAAAGTAGCATGGGAAACAGAAGTCTTCGCGGATGACTGGATGGAGGGAATACTTGTGAAAGTTCCTAAGAAGGGAGATCTCACGGAATGTGACAATTGGAGGGGTATTATGCATCTTTCGGTAGTACTGAAAATTCTATGTAAAGTTATTTTAAACCGTATAGAAAGGAAAGTTGATGCCACTCTACATAAAAAGCAGGCAGGCTCCCGACCAAGACGATCGTGTATAGATCACATTGCCACACTCCGTATGATCATCGATCAAATAAATGAATTCCAAGAATCCCTTACACAAACAACATCAAAATATATGGGGCGCAATGGTCAGGAAAGGAATTCCTGAGAAGCTATGTAACCTGATCAAGAAACAGTATGTAGCATTCAAATTCCGTGTCTCACACAATAGGTCTTTATCGGATAAGATGGACGTGAAAGCTGGGGTAAGACAAGGCTGCTTACTGTCACTGCTATTATTCCTTATAGCAATTGACGAAGTTCTGACAGCAAGCTTAGACTCCAAGAAAGGTAGAGGATTACTTTGGCACCCCATTAAAATGGAGCACCTTGATGACGTAGGCTATGCAGACGACATTGTACTTATGGCCACGAATCGTAAAAGCATGCAGGGCAAATTAGACGACCTGTCAACAAGATCTTCAAAGGCCGGACTGAAAATCAATGTTAAAAAGACAAAATGTCTCAAGATTAACATAGATCATGGAAGAAAATTTCAAGTAGAGGGCCGTGATATCGAGAATGTGGAATCATTTGTGTACCTAGGCAGTCAGATCGCCCAAGATGGAGGTGCTCGACTTGACATCGCAACGAGGATTCGAAAAGCAAGAGCGGCCTACGCAGCACTAGGCGCCATCTGGCGCTCTTCCTGCGTTGGCACTAACACAAAATTACGAATCTTCAACACAAATGTGAAATCGGTATTGCTGTATGGATATGAGACGTGGATTGTGTCAACTGAAGGCACAGCAAAGGTACAGGTCTTTGTAAATAGGTGCCTCCGAAGAATACATAAAATATGGTGGCCGGACCGATGGATTACAAACGTAGAACTTCTACGCAGAAGCCACCAAAGACCCATTGAAATCGAGATCCGGGAAAGAAAATGGAGATGCTTGGACATACCTTGCGCAAGGATGCTCATGATATAAGTAGGCAAGCAATCGACTGGAATCCTCAAGGATGCTGGCAAAGAGGAAGACCTAGAGTCACCTGAATGAAGTCTGGGCAATTTCTTGCAACGATTGAATTGTTCGCAAGGAGTGATGGGACAGGGCACCATCTTGCATAAACGTGTAATTAGGCATTAGATCTTCGATTTCAAGCAACATTGTAGTTAACACATCTTCAATGTTTGTTATAACACTGAGAGATGCCTGGAAGTACTACGATTATAATGAAACATATATAAGCAATGTTTTTATCCTCCCACTTACCTACAAAGATTTTTACTTAAAGATTTTAAAGATTTTTATTTTTTTTGCTGCAAATAGATAAAATATTGTATAGAACAAGGCAGCAAAGGAAACATTTCAGCCTCGTGTATTCATTGCCTGCCTCGGGAGTCAATTAAGTAAATTACATGCCGAGGCAGGTAATTTTCATAGCCTCTCCTCGCTTCCGGCTCTGAGACTAATCTAATCATTCCACTTTGCTGCCTAGTTACATAAATAACCATTACTCTAGTATATTTATCTTTATTTGATGTTTCACCAATAAGTTAATATAATATATTATCTATTGTGTCAGTCGAGCATTGCCTGTAAATCAACTAACCAAGTTGGAATTATTTATTAGTACCAATACCTCCTAATTAGAGAAAACATATGCAATTGATGATACGTTTCACTGATAATAGACAAGATGAAGTGGGAAAGGAGAGAAAAAACTTATCTACATAAAAAAAACATTGCTTATATATGTTTCATTATAATCGTAGTACTTCCAGGCATCGAAATTTATTCAGTTCGTACAAGTACTTTGCGATTCGGTGTTGAATGCGAAGTGTTGGATGCGAAGTTAATTGTAAAAGATTATGAAGGAATTAGAATAAATAAGAATGTGAAAAAAGAACTAGACTATGTAAGAATGTGAATACATAAGAATGTGAAGGAAGTAGAATTTGTAAGAATGTCACAAAAGTAGAATATACATCCTCCACGTTTATGTATGCATAAGAATATGAAGGAACTAGCGTGTAAAGGTAGCGAATAAATTTAAACTTAGATTAATGATCACAAGAAAATAAAATAAAAGTGGAGAACATAACAAAGATAAAGAATTTGAAGAAAAAATGTTTCTTTTTTTTAAAAAAAAATGTTAACTTATACATGATTGCATCAAACAATAATTAAGTGAGTTCGGTACATTGGACACGCGAATTGGCATTTAACAAGTTTCCAAAAACACTTAAGTAATTTGAATATGGAAATAGTATTTCTCAATAACTTTACTATTCAAATGAATAAATTTGACTATTTTTATTCTTTTTTGTAAGTTACTTCCTTTCACAACATGTAAGAGCTGTAGTTAATAACCAAATAGCGTATTCACACAAATATTTTAATAAATAATTCCCCGGTTTCGGCTGTAAAGCAGCCTCCTTCAGAGGATCTAAAGGTTGCGGGACAGACATCGTAAGTACAAGTGTACTTATACTTACTTGTACACTTGTACTTTCGTAGTCTAACCAGTAAACTCTAAAATATCTAAAGAAGGTTGCTTTAGAACAGCCGAAACCGGTCAATTGTAAATAAAATTTTGTTGTGTGAAGAAGTTGTTTGGATATTGAACTACACCTCTTTCATGATGATCTCTTCAGTCAAGGATCATTCACAACATTTCACACCACTTATTTATATTCAATTCGTACATATATTTATAATTCTCATTCCTTTTGGTGGCTAGACATATTTCTTTGTATCTGTAACAAGTAACCACTAACCATAATTATTTTAATAGTTCTCCCTTTTACAGTTATCCACTAATATGCTCTAATATGCATTTTTGTGGCTTAAGAGATTTTATAAATTGTGTATTCTTTATAATACATATAGTTGTAAAGAATATATACAAAATATACATATATCTTTATATATATATATATATATATATATATATATATATATATATATATATATATATATATATATATATATATATATATATATATTTATTTATTCAAAAACTGAAAAAACCCAGGGTTCGGTCACAAAAAAACCAACTCACACTACTCACAACATGCTTAAAAACCCGACGTTTTAAATTGACTAGATATTATATCAAGTATCGACGGTAGGGATATCCTCATTTGATATATATATATGTATATATATATATATATATATATATATATATATATATATATATATATATATATATATATATATATATATATATATATATATATATAGATAGATTTCACACACCTAATGAGAACACTTGTATTAATGATTATGATACGTACATAAGTAATAAACGAGCAGTGTTTAGGACTGAGATAAATAATTTATACAATTACAAAAATGGAATATTTATATAAGGTATGATTCGATGTAACACATAATAAATAAAATATCACAGAGCATGCAAGCCATATTGTACTCTAAGCTATGTCAATTGTCAATTACCATTTAAACGGTGTATATAAGCTATACAATATTTAAGGGTACAGAATGGAGCTTATGTGTTCAAGAAGTGCTTATACATAATACATAAAGCAAACATTAAAAACATAACAAAAAGTTAAACCTTTTTTTATTTAAAGAAAAAAAAAAAAAAATAGAGCCTAGCTTTTGGAGCCATATCTTTTTAAACTTTAATTTCCGTCCCCCAGTCATTTAAAGGAGATCTAATTAAATTAAATGAGACAATCTTACACATGATAACATTTTCAAGCTGTGCTTTTCTTTATATATGTCATATACATAAATATATATATATATATATATATATATATATATATATATATATATATATATATATATGTGTATATCCATACATATTTATATATACATATAAACCATATAATAAATAAAATCATATTAAAACTTAAATTATGAACAATAATTTAATATGATACACCTTTGTAATTCTTAATATAAGGGACTAGATGGTTGAAGAGGTGTAAAAAAATTTAGATCAATAATTTATACGAAACGTTTTAACTTTAATTCAAAATCATCTTCAGTCGTAGTAAACTTTTTTCCAATTATTATAAAATAATTAAAATTACAAATGAGCAATATAATTGCAATGTTTATTAATAAAATACAAAACTATTACATTAGTAATCTCAGTTTCTTTTTCTTATATTAAAATTCGACAATAAATTATATGAATCTAATTAATTTAACAGTAATAAACATTGATTATTGATATTATTGATACTTACATAATTATAAGATAAAAATTACTTTTTATATACTACGTTTTTAAATTTTCTGTTGAATCATATTGTGTTAATAATATAATTGTTATTGTTATACATAATGTTAGTGGAAAAAATAGTTCCGAATTTATTTACTTCATATAAATGACAACCAACTAGACAACTGATCATAAACCTATAAAAGAACAAAATTTTGTATAAAGGATCTCGCCAACACCGAATATAAACCGTGTCATCGATATGCCCTCGTGTAGGGGACGGTAAGAGAAGAAAAATGAGTACAAGTAAAGAAATACAGATGCAAAAAAATTAAACCGATACCGAGGACACAAGTGTAAACAAACCTGGTAGTCACACATCAATTAATTTATTTCTTTGTTTACTTTTCCATTCAATGTTCATCTCTTAAAAATACAATTAGTTTTTACATAACAAAAAGGCCTGATATAATCATTCTTGAACATTTTAACAATTTTATGGTACTACAATAAAAAATCATAAATATGAAACACGTCAAAATGAAGATCGTAAATATGGATCATGTCAAAACAAATAATATAACTTGCGGATTTTTTACGAACTAACTTTCCATACAGAATAATTTGCTGAAAACGAATTAAATTCTGCTGAAAGATGGCTAGTAGTATTAAAATAATGCATTGTCACCGTGTTCTAATCTATTCTAAAAGTTTCAAATGTCTAGCTACTCGGGAAGTTAGTAAAAAATCAATTGCAAGATTTGTACTGGACCAACAGACAAATAAACAAACAAGAAAGCAAGCTAATAAAAAAGTAGAAAAGGTGGAAACAATTATAAAATCTGTCTCCATAAGAGGGAATCAAAGATTTTTAAATATTTTCAAAAAACAATTTACAAACCATACATTTATAACAATAACTATACTGGTGGAACAATTTTACTACGTTTTTATTAGCTTGCATTCTTGTTTGTTTGTTCGTTTGTTAGTACAAAGAAACCCAAAGAAAGGTAGTATAAAGGAGTTTATTTTTGAGTCCCTAACGTCTAGTCCATCTGTGGCTACATTCGACAAACCATCCGAATTTCTCCAATTTCTACTTCATGAGAAACTAACGAGCATAGAAGGTTAAAACTTATATGGTACAACGTGTGTCTGTCGTTAATTTTTGGGAACCAACATATCTTAAATAGTATTTGTCCGAGTTTAATGAAATTTGGGTGCTAGGTCATAATTAGCCCATTGTTGGTTCCTTATAAGTTTTAACCTTATGCGCCCATTTCTTTCTCTTCCGCATATATACAAACATATTTATATATTTATTTAAACCTATATCTTTAAAAGTACTCATCTCATTTTTATGAAATTTTGATGGTTTGCCGAAAGTACGTAAATAGGCCCAGATTAATTTTAACCATCTGCGCTCTTTCAATATTGCTAAATTGATACTTTAATTCAATAAAAATCAATACAATTTTGACAGATTTAAAAAGGGGGGGATTAATTAAATTATAAATTTAAAAAAGCATAAAATCGTTAAACCAATCAAAATAGGACGGGAGAAAGCTATGTGCCAATCTAATTATCAGACTATTTTTACAACAAATGGGAAAAATCGGCCGAATAAAAATAATAAATTTCTCCTTTACATATTTTGGCAACGTCCCATCGATGACATTATCAAGTAGATGTGTAAAGTGACCTCTCCCGCCCCCCTCTGAATGACCAACGCTAAATTTAAATCTAAATTTTTAAAAATATAATCTTCTAATACATATCGTGTTGATCTATAGGTATCAATAATTTAATTATATAACAATTAATCCCTCATATTGCTTCTCTGGCAATCACAGTAGGAATTCTAATTATGTATGTTTTGGTAACATTGTAACGGGCTCATATCCCTTCAGGCACTAAATACAATATCCTAAATCAGTTCTTAATCAAACAATTAATATCCCAATCATAAATGCACACCATCACGCAGACAAACATATATATATTTATGCATACGAGTGTATCGTCCCCCTTATGCCTGAACCATGAATGTGCAAATTCCACATTGTTGAGAAATGGCGTTTTAAAGTTTATGATCCATATTCAGCATTCTATTCCATAATTCAGCTATTCTATTTTGATTATTTTTTTTATGTACAGCAACATGGTATTGGGCTTATTAGACAGACAATTTTCTTTGTCCCTCGCACCACCCTCTTCCTGAAAATGCTCATTTATTGTTTCAGTATGTCACATTCATCAAACTGCCATAGCCAATAACAGCTGATACAATGCAGGCACGAATTCGGGGTTCTGGCACAACATAGATTATAAAACAACAAGTCCAAATAGATAATAAACCCAGAATATGAATATTTGCACACTCATGGTTCTGATATAAGGGGGACGATATAATGTCTTAAATGCAAGTAAATTATAATTAATTTGATTGACTCTGAAAAAATACTTATTTTTTCCAAAATTTTTTAATGATGCTCGAAAGTCCAATTGCTTGAATTTAAAATTCACCTAAGCTAAATCCAAAATTACTAATACAAATAAAAAATAGTCTAGCAATTAGTGTGGCACATAGCCTTCCTCTCGGTTTATTATCCGACGAATGTTCACATGAGATTTGGATTTCATATTTATTTTTCTGGAATATCAACTTTGCACACGCGATTGAAATTAACATGGGGGGGGGGTCATATGGACTTCCTTTCAACAACCTATTCATAAATTTCTTCGTTTAATTATGAAGAGTAAGCAATGGGCGCTAAATAATATCATCAAAATCAAACGAGTAGTTTTTGTTGTTGGCAACAATTTTGAATGATAGGCATAAAACTAGACCAAAAATGTTGTCTGAAATAGATTTCTGTCAAGGAATTTTTGAATTCACAATGCTTCCATAAACTTCGGTATAAAGCTAGGGAGAAAAATTATAAAGTTTAGTCGAAAATGAAGGCTTATTATTACATACACTTTTGAGGCACTAAACTTTTAATAATGTTAATAAAAAAAAAAAATAAAAAAATCCGTGAGACTTAATTCTATAAACAGAATAAACATATGAAATAGCACAATAACCCTTATTTAAGTAATGTATATTATATAAATCATTTATTAAATACGAAACATACATTTTTATAAACAAGAGTGTACAATACCGCCACAGCCAGATAACTTCTCAAAGAAACGTAATTTCAATTAATAAAATGTTAGCGGATAGTGAAGAAAAACATGAAAACAACATTATTATTATAATATTAAGTGTTAAAATGTATATAATAATATCCTTATATACCAATTCTGTGTACAGAATAAATCAACTACTCCCGTGGTATAGTGGTTAGCACGTGAGACTCTCAATCCAGGGGTCGGGGTTTCGACACTTGTCGAGAGGGAAAATTTTTTACAGGTGAATTAACTGCCAGCCTAAGTCGGCAGTCGATTAAAATATCTATCACAGGCGAGTCTTAAAACAAAAACTTGCAATTTCGTTAATTTCACATTAACAATGTTTCATTTGGGCGTGTCTCCAAATGTGAACTTCGTTTCCCGATGTCAATTTCATCCAAGCAAATTTACTCTACCGCGGCTTAAGAAGTTTCACTTCAAAAATTGTGACTGGAGGAATTTACTCACCTATATTGTGACAGAAATACGGAGCAGATAGAAGAAAATTCCTAGGGTCAAGACTACTACAATTAATGTCACTTTTTAAAAATTCAAAATCAGTAAAATAGAAGATTCAATGATATGAAAGCTACAACTAACTATTTCATTCGTTTTCATAATTGTAAAACATCAATGTGCTTATCAATATTTATTTATTTTTATATGCTCCAAATTTCTTGTTTCAGCATATTAAAATAAAAATGCAGTATTATTTTGAATTTATAAATTTAAAAAGGAAACTACTAATTAGTGTCACTGTTGCAGTGGTATATTACACTCTAGTATTAATATTCTTTACACTTTGGTATCTTGACAGAGAACAGAATTATATTTTACAGATTGACAATACAAGTAATATTATTACTTGGTAATATTATTTATCAACATGTCCCCTCCTCTTTTCTGTAATCAAGTTAACCTAAACTTGTTTACCCATTCAAAGACAATATATGTATTCTGTTATTCAAATACACACACACACACATACACCTATATGATATACTATTCATTTTAAAAAATAACTCAACATGATAACAACATAACAATAAATTAAATTTTAAATTTACCTTAACTTTAGAATTTCTAACACTTTACTTAATTGAGGTGCTGAAATAGGTTTTGTTAGAAAATCCGCCACTTGATCTTCGGTAGCGACATTTTTAACATTGAATGTTTTATTTTTTACTTGCTCGTTCGCAAATGCCACCTTTCGTATTAAGTGAGCAGACTTGCCGGCGATCACTCCTTCCTTAGCTAGAGTGACTGCCGACTGATTGTCGCAACTGATATTTACTGCGCCCATGTCTTGCCCGTGCAGATCAGACATTAGCTCTCTAATATAGATGCCATGCCTCAAGGCGTCTGTTAAAGCCGCTAATTCAGCATCACAAGTTGATAGCGCAACGCTGTTTTGAATTTTTGATGCCCATGATATTAGCCCGTTGCAACTCTTAAATAGATACCCCGTAGTTGACCTAGACTTTTCATCTCCCTTACCATCCCTCCAGCTCGCGTCAACATATCCGACGAGCTCCGTCTCCCCTCCTTTCTCAAACCAAAGGCACATATCTCTCGTCCCTTTTATATACCTAATGACTCTTTTCATTGCCGCTAAGTGAATAGCCCGAGGGTCCTGACAATACCTTGACAAGGCACTAATTGGATAAGCTAAATCGGGACGCGTCATAGTTGATAGATACATCACCGATCCCAATAGTTCTTGGTAATTAGTTTTATCTACAGCTGGTGAATTCTGAAAAATATCCAAATCTTGACTTTTTTCTAAAGGTGTTCTTACCGGATTACAATTTTCTAGGTCAAACCTCTTGAGTATTTTGTTTATAAATTCCTTTTGTGATATTGATATTCCACGATTATTTTTTATTATTTCCAGTCCTAAAATATTTCTGCAGTTTTCCTGTTTCTTAATTATAAACTTTTCTCTTATACATGCTATGGATTCTTCCAGAATATGTACGTCACTGTATATTACAAAAAGGTCATCTACGTAAAGTCCGGCGAATACAACGGAATCACCTTTCCTATAGATGTACACACATTTGTCCGTATCTACGCTCTTAAATCCCTTTTCTGTTAAATGTGCATCAAGTGTTTTATTCCAAACTCTGCCACTCTGCTTTAGTCCATAAATGCTCTGTTTTAAGTTGCACACTGTTTTTTCTGTACCTTCTTCAAATCCTGGAGGCTGTTTCATGTAAATAGTTTCATCTAACTTCCCGTATAGGTACGCCGTTTGAACATCATAATAACATATGTCCCAACCCTTTTGAGCAGCTATTCCCACTAGTGCTCTAAGACTTGTAGGCTTGATTACTGGCGAGTATGTGTCTAGATAATTTACACCGTACTTCTGTGTGAAGCCCTGTGCCACTAATCGTGCTTTATATGTTGGGTTTAAGTTTTGGTTCTTAATTGTAAATATCTATCTACTTTTCACACCACTTTGTCCTTCTGGAAGTTCTGTTAGTTCCCAAACATTGTGTGACGCCATCGATTGGAGTTCTTTTTCCATCGCAGCCTTCCATACTGGTTGTTCTAATGCTTCCTTATTTATTTTATGGAATTTTCAGCTCTGTTTGTACCAGGTTCGCACTGTTTTTGGTTTTCTCATTTTCTTTCTGTCTTATAGATCTACCTTTGGTTTCATTGTAGTTTATATTTTGTTTCGCAGCTCTCATTGGTCTTCTTCCAGATGGTATAGTTTCCTCTTCACTACCCACCGGTCTCTCATCTTCGCTATCTGTATAATCTTGATAATTTTCATCGTCAAATCTAAATATGGTGTACTTAACTTTAGTGTTTACTTCGGTGTTTAGCAGCTTACTCCCTTTTTCACCTTCAAAAAATTTAACATCCCGTGACTCTATCACCTTATTTGTTTTAGGATCAAACAGTCTATAAGCTTTCCTACACTTGGAATACCCTATAAAAATACCTACCCGAGTAATAGGATCAAACTTTCTACGCTTAGACTTATCCGTTCAATAATAACACTCACACCCGAACACTCTAAGGAATGCCACGTTCGGTTTTATTCCAGTGAATTTCTGTTCTGGAGTTATTTTATCGTTTTTCCTAGTCGGAGTTCTATTTTTAAGATAAGCAGCTGTACAGACTGCTTCGGCCCAGAATTTCAGGGGTAATTCTGAGTCGATCAGTAAAGTTCTAGCTCCCTCAACTATTGACCGATTGGCTCTTTCCGCTACCCCATTAGATTTAGGTGAATAGGCTGTAGTTTGTTGTTGCTCTATACCTAACCCCTTAAGTAATTTGCACACCCTTCTATTAACAAATTCTGTTCCGTTATCACATCTTATTCTCTTAACTTTACTTTCATAGTTGTTGTTTGCCCACAAAATAAACTCTTCTAATTTATCAACTGTTTCAGATTTTTCTCTCAAGAAATATGTGAAAATCTTTCTGGAATAACCGTCTACTATTGTTAAAATGTATCTAGACCCTCCCATAGATTCCTCCTCTATAGGTCCCACTAAATCAATATGAATTAGTTCTAGAATTTTCTTAGACTGAGCTACCATCACTGGCTTGAATACTTTCCTTGCGTATTTAGCTCTAACACAAGGTAAGCATTCTCCCATTTTAGATTTTTTATCAAATTTTAAATTTCTTACCATATTATAATTTATTAGGCGGTCTAAATACCCTTCACTAACTTGTAATAGTCGTTTATGCCAGATATTTTTAGATGCTTATTGCCGCACACTCATATTAACACTTTTCAGATACAATGTAAAAATCATTCATGCGTTCAGCTCTCAAAACACTCTGACCATTCGCACTCCGAACTATTCCACACTCATTATCAAATCTCACACTCTGATCATTCACAGTTGACTTGATTGTGAACTTGATTACAGATATGAGGTTACCCTTTAGTTGAGGTACTAGTAGAACATCCCTCAAATGGTAATCGGGCTGTCCTGATTTCTTAATCGTGACCTCTCCGATCCCCTCTGCTCGTATGATGCTGTTGTCAGCCAGCCTTATTTTCCTCTTATATTAGTAATAATTTTCTTATCGTTGGTTATGTGGCTGGTTGCGCCGCTATCTACGATCCAATTTTTATTTTCCCTTGTTTTCTCGTTACAATAGTTGCTGGTAGCAGTCCATGCAACTTCGCAAGACTCTTCATTCTCTTCATTTTCCGATTCACTTTTTGCATGGTGCTTTTTCTTTTTGTCAAATTTATATTCCTTCTTTTTATTTTTATTGCTTGGATTAAGCCAACACTCCTTCGCTATGTGCGAGGTTTTGGAACAAATAAAACATTTTCGTTTCTTAAAGGTACTAGAACTAGAACCAGCTTTCTTCGCACTTGAGTCTAACTTTACTTCCACTTGCTTTTTCTGCCTCTCTTCGTCTAGTCGAAAGCTTCTTCGAATATGCATCAGCGGCCTGTGGTGCGGTGTCATATTGCATTGCAATGTGATTATATTTATCTGGTAGTCCTCTAAGTACTCAAATTATCATTTCCTCATTGTAAATATCTGCTCCGAGCGTTCTTGCCAGTTCGACCAGCCTTTCAGCGCGATCGAGATATGCTTCCCAAGTTTCTTCGTTACTCATATTTAGTCTAGCCAAGTCATTTTTCACCTCGGCTTTTCTCCTGTCAACATCACTGTCAAACCTTTTATTTAAAACGTCCATAATTTCTTTTGATGTTTTGCATGTTAGAATCAGACCAACATAAGCGTCCTCTAATGCACACGCGATTATAGACATCGCCTCAGCGTCTTGTTTCTTCCATGCTTCGTTATCAGTACTTCTAGTAGTTGGACCAGTTTTTTTCAAAATACTACTTAGTCCTTTTGCCATTAGCACTGATTTGATTCGGAACTTCCATGCTATGAAATTCTTCCCATTAAACAATGGTATTTTTACTCCACTCATCTTCGATAATCTTCAATTTAATTTTTTTTTATTCAAAATTTAATTTTTCTCTATTTGACTTCTCCTGTCAAAATTAAATTTCTTTTTTTGCAGTTTAGACTTTTTCCTTCTTCTCTTAAGGTTCAGTCTCTACATAAACCCAAACTTCGGACGTAGCGTAGGCCCATAACCCCTGTTGCAGTGGTATATTACACTCTAGTATTAATACTCTTTACACTTTGGTATCTTGACAGAGAACTGAATTATATTTTACAGATTGACAATACAAGTAATATTATTTATCAACAGTCACTCATCAGTGAGATACATTAATTTATATTGTATATTTTATAAGAAATAAAAAAACATGTTATACATAATATTTCTTAAGAATTTATTAAAAAATTTAACAATATCTGGATACATAATAAGAAATGTTTACCACGAATAATTATTTGAGGACAGGCGTTCGTTTTTTTTTATAATTATTATTTATATCCAAATAATATATAAATAAAATAAATATATTATTTATATACAAATTCTTTAAAATAAATTAGAAGTGGTTATTTTTAACTAAACCATAATTCAGATGATACTAAATCTACCATACTGATTTTAATAAAAGTATATTTATCTTTAAACTCCTTAAAAAAATCTTTGGGGAATTAATTACATCAGACGAAAGAAAACATTTCTAAAACTGTACTGAAGTTAACTCACAAGAAAAGAAATATAGAGACTGAAATAAGAAAAATACATTTGAAGTAAATCCCTTAAGACCCAGGAACTGAGTTGACGCAAAAGAAAAAAAATGTTATGCTGGGCTTTATTAATAAGAAAAAAACTTTCTACAACTAAAACAAAAATTAAATAAGTGAGCTAATGCAAATAAAATAATTTACATTTTTAGAATAATAACATTTTTATTTCGAAGTAACTTATTAACTAATAAATTTTACCTCCAGCAGGGAGAAAAAGTGAACTTTCCTCCCTAGTTTACAGGGAGGGAAGTTACTCATTGCACCCGGTCGGGTTAAACAGGGATTAATGAAAAATAAGGGAATCATGAACGTTTATGATTCCCTCCAGTGTTGCCCTAGATAAAGCACAAGTAAATAAGGTTGGTGTTAGTACACATTTCATTTACTAACTTTTGTTTAATGTCTAAATCTATAATGTCATCTTCACACATGTCATGCAGCCTCCACAACCGTTGCCATAGTGATTCATCAGTAAAACAAACAGACAAGTTAAAAGTGAAATAATAATTCCTAAATGTAGATAAATTAATCCATATGTAAATACATCAGTTGTCAACACCATACACGACACAGCTACCAGCTGATTCTCCCATTTAATATTAGCATTAAATTCAAAGAATTACCTAATTACTATCTATAATTTAATTTTAACGTGATTAAACTTATTTAAAGAATTGTTAATATTATATCTAACTTTTTTTTCTTTTTTTTTAAATAGATATAAAAAGATGTATTTTTTGTTAAATAAAATAATTTAAAATTAAAATATTTCCATATTTTTTTCTCCCTTCTGGGGGTAAAATCTTGTGCGTACCTCTGGAGTTAAAATCACTTGCACCCTCGCGATAATTAACTCCCTCGGCTTCGCCTCAGGAACCAACTTCATCGCTCAGGGGACAATCACTAACTTTACTCCCTTGGTACGTAAATAACTATTACATATACCATATACGAATGAAAATTTTCTATTTTGTGTTCTTTCTCAGTTTTAGATCGCAAATTCAGAGTTTTAGAACGATTTTTTATAAAAAAGTTATAGAAGTTATTTAAAGTAAAAAAATGTATTACTCCAGTTATGATTGACATTAGTCCAACAAAAACAACAGGAAATTAAGTCTTACGTTTACCTTGTAAAAATAAGGGAAAATATAGTAGGAATATCTATGGTTAAATAAATAAAATTTTGACGGACAGACTGAGAGACTGATACGAAACCAAAACAGATTTCTTGTCAGAAATTTTTGAAATCGGAGACATAAAAAATTTCGTTCTTCGGCAAGATCACAATAACTTTATAACCTTCAGAGAGCTTGAAAGCAATAAATAACCATACATATACATAAGTATAAAAATTAGTAGAAAGGTAAACTTCTTTTGGTTTCTTTTCTATTTCACAATTACGAGAACATAAGGACCTAAAAGGAAAAGGAGGGAATCTGCCAATACATATACTCGAATAATCAATATTTTCAAATAAGTCCTCTCTCTAGGAAATGAACCCAATTCGTCAGTATTTAGTTAAATTTAAATAATAAATCCACATGATTTAGGCAACTACTAAGCTCTGATATGTTGCAATATTTATGCTCCACAGCCAAGCCACATTGAGGATATTTTTATTAATTCGTTGTACAACATTTTTACGTTTTTATTAGCTTGCTTTCTTGTTTATTTGTTTGTTTGTTTATGTGTGTGTGTCCAGTACAAATCTTGCAATCAGTTTTTAACTAACTTCCAGGGAAGCTAGACATTTTAAACTTTTGGAATAGCTCAGAACACGATGACAATGAATTATTTTAATACTTTTCACCATCTTTCAGCAGAATTTAATTCGTTTTCAGCAAATTTTACTGTATGGAAAGTTACTTCAGAAAAAATCCGCAAGTTATTTTATTTGTTTTGACATGACCTATATTTATAATCTTCATTTTGACGGGTTTCAAATTTATGATTTTTTATTTTAGTACCTGGTATGGCTGATAAAATTGTTAAAATGTTCAAGAATGATTATATCAGGCCTTTTTGTTAAGTAAAAACTAATTGCATTTTTAAGAGATAAACATTGAATGACAGCGAAACAGGAAAAGTAAACAAAAAAATTAATTAATTGACGTGTGAAAACCAGGTTTTTTTTACACTTGTGTCCTAGGTATCAGTTTAATTTTTCTGCAGCTGTACTTCTTTTTTTAAGGCGCCTTACACGATCCAAGTAGACTTGGACCAAGTAATTTTGATCAAATCTACTTGGTCAAAGTGAAGTGAAATTTTGATGCAGTGTTTACACGATCCAAATATACTTTGTCTAAGTAGGGGAACTTGTCAAGAAAACCATTTAGAAGCAAAGGAATAAAAACAAAAATTTAAAAGAAATAAAAGCTGTCAATACCCTTCTTATAAACAAATCCGTCATAACTTTTCTCATTTTTGACAGCTTTATTGTCATAATCATATGGTTGACGCCATCCAAGTCTACTTAGATCAAATAACGTCTAACTCAACTTGGATGTCCAAATTGACTTTGATAACCTGTTTACACGATCCAAGTAGCGTCAAAATAGAGTCAAAACTGATTTGGTCCAAGTCAACTTGGATCGTGTAGACGCGGCTTTACCATCCCCTATACGGGAGCATATCAATGGCACGGTTTAGATTCGGTGTTGGCGAGATCCATTGCACAAAGATTTATCCCTTTATAGGTTTAAGATCAGCGGTCTAGTTGGTTGTCATTTAAGCCGCGTTTACACTATCCAAGTTGACTTGGACCAAATCAGTTTTGACTCTATTTTGACGCTACTTGGATCGTGTAAACAGGTTATCAAAGTCAACTTGGACATCAAAGTTGAGTTGGACGTTATTTGATCTAAGTAGACTTGGATGCCGTCAACCATAATATGATTATGACAAGAAAGCTGTCAAAAATTAGAAAAGACGTGAAAAGTTCTTGACAGCTTTTATTTCTTATAAAAATTATTTTTAAAAGAAATTTTTGTTTTTATTCCTTTGCTTCGAAATGTTTTTTTTACAATTTACCTACTTGGACCAAGTACAGTTGGATTGTGTAAACACTGCATCAAAAATTCATTTTTACTTTGACCAAGTGGATTTGATCAAAGTTACTTGGTCCAAGTCAACTTGGATTAAACGCGGCTTTATATGAAGTAAATAAATTCGGAACTATTTTTTTTCACTAACATTATATATAATGATAACAATTATATTATTAACACTACATATGATTCAACAGAAAGTTTAGAAAAAAAGTATAAAAAAAGTTATTTTTACCTTGTAATTATTAAGGATAAACTTTTAATATTTCAACAAAAATCTTAACATTTGAAATATTATTACTATCCACCGAGAGACCATTTTTTAACCAAGTCCACTAAAGTACCCTTCTGACAATTCAAACATCAATACATTCCACGATATGAGGGGTGGGAGTAGGATTCGAAGATTCCCCTTACCACTTAAGGAGCCACTTAATTATTTTTAAAATTTAATATTTAATTTAATATTTACTAGCCCACGAGATCCTTTGGATTTTTTTTATAAAAATGAGGCCCTTGTTGCAATTTAGTTAGACAAACCAGGTTAAAACAATATATTCTTTTACCTTTTCACTCGATATATTAAAAAGAAAAAAAAATCTGCTAATTAATGTGACTTACAGCTTTACTCGTCCTATCACTTGGACAAATGGAAATATGCGTGTTTAAAATAATGAACAATGACATTAACTTCATTATAAGAGTTATAAGTGTATAACATAAATAATGATGAGATTAACTTCATAATAAGAGTATAACATAAATAATAATGTGATTAACTTTATGTATTATAATATAAATAATAATGAGATTAACTTAATTTTATGAGTATTAGCTTCTGCACATGCACAATAGGAAATTATGTGTGCAGGAGGTTTTCGGACAAAATTAATATAAGTCCATTTATAGGCTGACTTTGAAATACCTTCAAAATTTAATTTAGATCGGATATGCTTGAAAACATATGGAAGTTCGAAAAAAAAGTTGACGGACGAAGAATGCCTGAAAAAGCAACTTCTGTTATTAATGTCTGAAACGCAATTCAATTTTAATTCAAATTTCATTCTTCAGAATGATCTCAATGCTTATAAAGAAATAAAAAAGAAAAAGTATCAAGCATATTTTATAAAGTTTATAAAGTAATTTATGAAATACACTGGAACATGTTACAGCTCGGCCATTTAATCAAAACTGTAAATATATTATTCATTCTAAATCATTCCAAGGAAAATTAATCAACATTTTTATTAAATTATTTGACAAATAAAAAGTTTACCTTTTTTATTTATAGCACATTCAATATAAAGAAAAAGAAAAAGATTTAATAGAAAAAAAAACTTTATTATATATTTAGATAATATATAACTCTCGAATTGAATCAACAGGTGGAGAAGTTTTCTCTCTTATTTTCCATTTAAAATCTTTAGCCACGAATATATTTTTTATTATTTTGAAGAGAATTTAAAGCATAGGGTTTTAGGTGAACAATATTGGGGGATATATTCTCCAGGGGCTAAATATAGAGGTGGCCTCAGACTTGAGCTACACTTACTAATTGAAACCGCTCGGTGGGCCTATTGATTTTTCACCTAAATCGTTCAACCGGAAGTGGACGCAAGTTTTCTCCCAACTCAGAGCAATTATTTTTTTCTTAATATGGATTTTTGCATACACCCGTTTTGGTAGCAGAGTAATTAGAAACTTTCTATTTTCTTTGATCACCAAGAAAATCAACAAAAAATCACACTTCGGTTTTGTATTAAAATATTTTTTAAAAAAGGTTGCCAATTAGAGTGGTACATAGCTTCCTCACGTCCTATCACGTACTTTATTTGTTTTTTCTTTTACGACACATTATTGCCTTATTTGTTTAATTTTTCCCTCCATTCATTACAAATTTGTCAAAGTTGTATTGATTTTTTACATAAATATAACTTTGAATTTAGCATTATTAACATGCACAGAAGGATGGAATTATAATATGGGACCATCTGTTGTGGGCTAATTTCGACTACAAACCATCTAACTGACGATTAAATTTAAGGATATAGGTGTTTATAAAAAAAACTTTGGGCGTATATATGGAAGAGAAATGAGTGGACGTGGAAGGAATAGACGCAGAAATAGGAGACGTAAAAAATGTTCGTTCTTCAGAACGATCATTTGGCAAGCTTGGAAGCAATGTATTAATGTAGCATATTACAATACAAATAAAACCATAAAAGTAGGGGGAAAATGCACACAATAATAAAGAAAACACGGACTACCACACCAAAATATGTTAAGGTTATTGCATAATAGGGGAATTACCACAGTAAAAATGATGCTACACTGAAAAAATGAATGTGGAAAAGTTTGTCTCGGACTGATTATTTCTTTTATATCTATTATGAGCATACTTTCTTATTAATATAAACATATTGAGAGGGAAAGGCTTAAGCATAATTCGGTGTGTGCGAGTAAGCCAGCACTTCTGCTTCAGCGTCATTAGGCTCACGTAGGAAGTTTATTCTGGTCTATCTATTACATGGAAACCGGACACTATGCAGCCAAACGATTGTGTTCCTTTTGTATGTTGCCCATTCTGAAATAGAATGCCTCGAAATGAAAAATTCCTCCTAATACGCTTTTCTCTACATCCCATTCACCACTTAATCCTTTTTCCAAACTAAAATCCTATTATCGTTTTCCTATCTTTTCTTGCTCTTGACGAGTTCTTTAGAAATTATCGATAATAATAAACCCAAGTCAAGTAATGTTAAAACAAGATAAACCTCTAAGATAACGTTCTTATTTTTTCTACTCTTTGTCTTGACGAAGAGGTGAAATCACTTAAATCTCGGCGTTGTTTGACTTAACATAAGCACCAACTAAATTAAGAATCAACAATAAATTAATTTTCAAATATTTTAATTTTTAAAGTAGCCTTCACATCATTCTTCTATAAACTGCCGTAATTAATTTTATTTTATATCATATTTTTTATTCCGCTTCACTTAACAAAGATAACGGAATTGAACATTCTGAAGAACAATTTTTTCTCTGATTTCAAATATTCCTGGTCAGAAATCAGTTTTTAACTTCAAGGAAAATTTTGGTTTTTTGCCTGTATGATCTATCGGTCAACATTTTTGCGAAGCATTACATCTTAAAAAATTACTTGTTCGACTTTAATTAGGTATGGATGGTAGGTCATAATTAACTAATTGGTGTTCTCATAATAATTTCAATTCTTCGCGCCCATATTTTCTTCAGCGAGTGCGAGTACACAAACTTGCTTTTATAATCTGCTATTTTTTAAAAAGTACTCATCCGATTTTGAAGAAATTTGAATGGTTGGTTGAAAGTGGCCCACATATTATGGTTTCATATTAATTACAACCATCTGTGTACATTTAAAATTGAATAAAAATAAGTGTGATCCGACTGAAATAGAAATAGATTAAAATCTCATGTGACAATTCATCTAATAAAAGACTCGAGGAACCTTTGTGCTTCACAAATTGCAAACTTTTTTTTTCTACCGTGTGGTGCAATTTGCCAACGAGAATTTCTTTAATTATAAAAGAGAAGAGGGAAGGAGACCCCTTCCCAGAACTGGTCGTGATTGGACTCGAATAATTATTCATACACTAGAATAAAATATTTTTAGTATTGTTTTGCCTTTTATAAGCAATTTTCAATTAGTTAATTTAAAAGATATAATTTTGTTATATTCTATCCATCCTAATTTATTTATGAACATACTAACTGTATATCTGTGCTTTGCTACGTTAATGAGTTATCATAGTTTTAGGAGTTTGGGCTGCCTCGCTGATTCTCTTTCCTATACCTATATTTAAACTCATTATGAATAGACATATGTCATAAAATTCTTCAGAAAAATTCAAAAGGATTTTAAGCAGAAAACTATCCCTTTCTCACCTCCTAAATTTTAAATCCGTAATAGGCGGATTTCTATAAGCGAGGATCATCTGGATAGTAACTTCTTGTGCATTCGGAAAGTAGTAGGGGTAGCGGCACCACCATGTTTTGTGATCGTTTGTTCGCCTGCTGAAACTCTCCAAAATGAGGGTTGCAATGCAAATTCTCGCCAAATGTGAAGTCGAGCTGATATAAGGTATCTTGCAGCCATATAGTCATTGTGAACTTTTCGCTATATATGGACCAAATATGCTGTAAGCTGGGACGGCCCTTTTTCGATCGTGGTTCCACAAACTCGGGGGAGCCAACTGCTCAATTTTGGGAGATTCCGCTGTCGATGCTAATCTAAGTAAATTTTTTAAATGAGAGTCACTTAATGACACCCTGTTGTCGTCTTGTATTAAGTTCACCTTGGAGAACGATTGCTTGCGTCGATACGTTGAACCAAAACGATATATCTAAGAGCTAAATCGTATAACAAAGGGAAGTCTTCGTTTATTAAGAACCTCAAAAGCTCCGGTGATTCGATTTTAATTCCCATCTCAGCAAACTTTGATGTGTGAACAACGTTGTTTTTGTAGATCAATTAATTCACTTTGAATACCAGAAGAGCACTGCTTCAGTTTCGTGTATTTTATTGTAAAGGGGTAGATAAAAAAATAACAAAAAATCGGGTACGGGGTACCTCGGAACTTTTCCTCACTTCAGAGGCCACTAAAGTGGCCTCTCAAGCAGCAGGAGGAAGCAGCATTGGACGTGATCAGTACTTGGATGGGTGACCGTTCTGAACTAACTGATTTATTATCATTCTTAAAAAAAAACAAAAAAAAACCTTATTTTTAATACCTATATTTTATTTAATTATTTGAAGTTTGGCGGTATTTTGACAGATGTAACAAACATTGGCGTCATCAAAATTATCGCACTAATAAATAATTATGTTCGCTTATAACTTTTAAATTAATTAATGGAATTTCATCGGTTCTTTTTATATTTTTTTAAAATTTTTTCCGGTTCCAACGATATCCTATACGTCAAAAACCTATTTATACTTTCGGTATTATTAATCGTGAAAGTTTCAAAATTTAAAAATTGATAACTTCAAAATGGCGGCCAATATCAAAATGAAATGATGTGGGCTTGTTTGTTATACAGAGAGGTATATTCGCGCCAAATTTCAACTCGATCAGGACCATTTTAGATTTATTACGATTTATTCGATTTATTATGATTATTAAATTTGATTTTCCGGGCGGCACCACTACAGGTAAGGACTGATTTTTCTGCCAAGTTTCAACTCTCTAGGTTACATACCTCGGGCGCTATACGATGATAACACACATACATACATACAGACGTCATGCTGAAAACCACTCAGGAGGTCTTAGAAACTCCTAAAACGGATAATTCCGTTGAATCCCAAAAAAAAATTTTTTGGTGATAACAATACTTTTCCTACTATAGGTAGTGAGGATAAGTAATAGTTATTTACGCACCAAGAGAGGAAAGTAAGTGATTGCACCCTGAGCGAAGAAGTTGGTTCCTGAGGCGAAGCCGAGGAAACCATAACGTTCACTCCGGAGGCGGAGCCAAGGTAGTTAATTATCGCGAGGGTGCAAGTGATTTTTACTCCCAAGGTGCGTACAAGATTTTACCTCCAGAAGGGAGAAAAAAATATGGAAAGATTTTAATTTTAAATTACGTTATTAAAACAAAAAATACATAGGTGTATATTTATTTTTAAAAAAAATATAGTTAGATAATATTAACAATTCTCTAAATAAGTTTAATCACGTTAAAATTAAATTATGGATAATAATTATTTGTATTTCAATGCTAAAACTAAATGGGAGAATCAGCTGGAAGCTGAGTTGTGTATTGAATGGTGTTGACAACTGATGTATTTAAATATGGATTAGTTAATCTACATTTAGGAATTATGTTTCCACTTTTAACTTGTTTGTTTCTTTTACTGATGAATCACTATGGCAACCGTTGTGGAGGTTACATGACATGTGTGAAGATGACATTAAAGATTTCGACATTAAACAAAAGTTAGTAAATGAAATGTGTATTAGCACCAACCTTATTTACTTGTGCTTTATCTAGGGCAACACTGGAGGGAATCATGAGAGTTCATGATTCCCTTATTTTTCATTACTCCCTGTTTAACCCGACCGGGTGCAATGAGTAACTTCCCTCCATGTGAACTAGGGAGGAAAGTTCACTTTTTCTCCCCGCTGGAGGTAAAAACATTTTTCTTCCCCAATGTTAGCAAATCTGGTTTGAAGGATTGAAGTATAGATAAAACTATGATTTTATATTTTGCGTAGTCAAGATCCACTTTAGTTTAACATGCGTGTTCTCGCATGCAAGAGAAATGAGACAAAATCTGTCACATAAAGGGCAAGTTTTGCCTCGAATTATGCGACATGAGACATCAGTATTGGTAAATGATTAGATTTAACTTGCAATCGAGTGTTCAACAAGATTAGGAGATCCAAGCGAGAGATCCCAAAGCTATTCATCGTCATAAAGAAGGGGAGAGATGTGAGGAAGTTCTTCATTTTCTTTTAGATATATTGAATTATCACTGCGTAGTTTCCAGAACCTTTCCAAAGACTTACCTCTTGAGAGCCAACAAACATTACAATGGGGAACTAGTTCTCCATGTTCCTCGATGTATTTTTCAAACATTTCCCGGAATTTCCTGCGATTGAGCGCACGAGCCCACTGGTATTTCAACAGTAGATAATTCCAGTCCCTTGCCACAAAGTGCTTCTTAGTGAATGCAGTAATATTTTAGATGAGTTCTTTTCAAATAGCTCTCCAATAGTGCAATACAGCCCTTGTTTTTCCCTACCATGGCAGGAGCAACATCGGAGCAAACGCTGTCTAATTTTGTCCAGTCCAAGTTTTTTCCTTCAATAGCGATTTTTAGCTCTTCAAACACATATTTTCCTGTAGCCGTAGTTGGTAGTTTACGGAGGTCACGGAGTTCTTCAGATGTTTCGAGATTCTCGTTGACCATACGAACGTAGATACAGAGCTGAGCAGATGATTATTTGTCGCAACTTTCGTCCAAAGCCAAAGAAATATATTTGCAACTCGAAAGCTTGGAAATTACTTGCGAGCTCACATCTTCTGCCATCTCGTCAATCCATCGCATTACCGTATTTCGAGACAAAGGTATTTCTTCGACTAATTTAGAAATGTTCGGATCGTTAGTCTGTTTTGCAAAGATTTTTAAGCTTGGCTTTAATTTTTAATAACTTGCTCCCCAACTCCGTATGTTTCATTTTTTTGTACCAGCAGCAAAGAGAATTCATAGGAAGCTGTTACCATTGAAGAAAGAACATTACTTTGTTTTTTGAATATTAATTGCTGCCTGCATAACGAGTTTTTGACTGAGCCATCCGGATACTTAGAATCAAAATCAGAATGATTTTTCGTGAAGTGTCTTTCCAAATTGTATTTTTTAGGCACTGAAACATTTCCCTAACAGATCAAACACACTGGCTTTAAAAGGTTTTTATCCGTAAACAGAAACCATTCTTCCCAATCGCTATTGAAAACCTTCGTTTTAATGTCCTTTTCGTACTTCCGTTTACTCATTTCACTAGTAAAAGGGTCACAAACAGAGTAAGGCGGTAAGGAGTCCTTGAAAATACTTATCACTTCACACTATCACTTTCACTCTGCGTGCAGCACTAAAATTGTTCTCTTATTAGGCACTGTAATTCTACTCAAAAGCTATATAACTCGAACCTACTGTAAGATAGTAATAAAAGGACTGAGAAGATTTGAAGAAATTGGACATACAAAATGGAGGGTGGGGGAAGCTGAAATTCTAGGTAAAAAGATGGGAATTCACATACCTGATGATTTTCAAAATCCATCGCAAGGTCCGATGAAACGCAAAGGGTGCGTTTCATCGGACTTTTGCCGCCTGGATCATATATGCACCGGGAGGTCAAGAAGAACGGTGTATCGCACCCATTCGTTACCAAACCGCCTCTTCCCCTATCGCACTTGCCGGCACTTACCAATTTTCCTAGAAGTTTACCGAATCACTCGCTTTTGGGTATATTGTGTGCCACAATACCAGTCATTCAGTTAATCCCGATATCCAATCATTAAAATATTAACAATTATATAATTATTATTATATTAATAAAATATAAATCATTATAAAAAAATCCGAGTAAAAGTTTATTAAAAAAAAAAAATACTGGCAAGTTGGCCGCGGACCACTTTAAAAGCCGTCTCGGGCCACTTTGCGGCCCACGTGCCGCGGGTTGGCCACCCCTGCGTGTACGCCAGTAGGACCGTTTGTGACGAGAATAGGAGTGGCATTCCACTGCTCTGGGGATCCCAAAATTATTTTCTGAGAATCAAAAAGCAAAAGAAATGGTTTCTGCTTTAAACTTTCGTAGCGAAAAAGCCTGAAGAGTAGCCTTTTCCTGAACATTCCAGTTATATGCAGATACATACTTTTTTCAGTACATCTCTTTTCTAAAAGTAGGCGTACTCACCACCTTTTTTTCTTCCCCATTATACCCCTTAGGAGTCGATATAGATTTTTTTTTCTTATTTAGTTCCCTTTTGATTTACCCCCTTACATAAGCACCCATATAAATTTTTGTAGAGGGGGCCTTGAAAGCAAAACACCTGAATTGACTACGGTAATATATATTTTCCCCTTTTCCTGAGGGCTAGGGGGGGGGGGGGGGGGGGGGGGGTGGCATAAGGGGCAGGGAAAAAAGAGGGAGGCAAAAAAGACATTGTTTTTAAATAATATATTTATAGGTGGTAAAAACATATTAAAAAATCCTTCAACAGAAAAGCTATATGTCATAAGAAGTACTAATTTCAGGGTCCTGACACTACTATAGCGTTTACTATTTACGAGATTTTGTGATAAATATATATTAGTATAAGGCCTATTAAACATATATACCATCTTGAATTGAATAATCCTTTTATAGAACATGATTATCTCATTAGAAGTGTCTTATGCCAGGTTTGCACTGTGCAGCAGAATCTACTACATAACATTTTTGCTATATAACATTGCATACTTAGACACATTATAAGAAGCACAATTTTCGTTTTATATTTACCGACCGGACAGTACAATTTCTGATATATAACCTCTAAATCCTGTTATATAGCAATGGTATACAGCATTTCTTCGTTGCGCGTTTTCCTGCTTATAGCATACTATATAGCAGGTTTTGTTACACAGGGTAAACCCGGCTTTATGCCCATCTAATTTATTAATCATAATTCTATAGCCTAGATAGTCTGAAAGATATAGCAACCATTAACATTTAAAGAAAATTACCGCTATTTTGATTAAAACATCTTTTCGTAGCGCGCGACAATTAAACAAGCTTTGCAGCCACATTCGTGATTCCAGGTTTAACAGTTTTAGATGTAGTGATTAATAATAACTCACTTGGTGGAATTTTCGCCTTAAAAGAATAGCACCACTAGGCAGGTGGATAAACTCATTCGGGGGCTATCTGAGGGCTACTATTGACAAAACCATGCAAATTTCTTAAAAAGTACTTTTGAAGATATAGGTGAAAATAAATGTATGGTGTGTGCGCATGTGAAAGAGAAACAATTGGGCGCAGACGGTTGAAACTAATATGGGACCAACGATGGGCTAATTATGACTGACCATCCAAATTTCATTAAAATTAGACGACAAAACAGTCACGGGACTAAAAATGTTCTTTAAAGTCTGGAAACGGATTTATGTACTGGAAATTTTAAAATTGGAGAAGATAATTTTTTTTACTTAGCTACCATTACTGCTATACCTTCGGTAAGCTCGGAAACAAAATCAATCAATTTCGTTGTCATGTTTGCGCCTATAAAGTCGTACCGGTGGCGAAAGTCAAAAAAGGTTAAGCACGGGTTTGGTGTTATATTATGGTAATGCATGGAAAAAATTAATCCATCAATTTTTCCAATTCTGATAAATGTACCGAAGGTAACGGATGCTTTGAGACCATTACGAAGAACGACAAATATTATGACTTATGACTCAATCAGAAATCAATTTCAGACATCAGGGAACATTTTTGGTCCTGTGTCTAACACAGGATGTGCGTTTGCAATATGTTGACGGACAGACATACAAACCGACAGATCGACAGATATACACGAGACCAAAAATGTTCCTTGATATCTAAGACGGATTTCTGTCCAAGAAATTTCTGAAATTGGAGACCAAATAATGTGGTTTTTTAAAATGATCGCAATGCTCCCGTTACCTTCGGAGAACTCGCAAAAAGGGGTAAAATAAAAAAATAAATAAAAATAGATAACTAACTGTAGTAAAAGCATAATATCAACAAACGCGAAAAATCCATGCGCCACATAAATTGGCAGACTATCTTTTTCATACTAATTAATTTCTTTATAATATATTATGGAGGCAAACTAAATTCGTCTAAATAGCCTCAATTATAATATGTTATACAATAAATTTATTATATTTTTAAAAATCTCGGTTGAAGCAACAAAAGTATTAAGTTTTAACAAGGAAGAGAATTATATCTTCCTAAAATGCTAAAAATAAGTTAACAAAATATATATATATAAATATATATATTATATAATAATATGTTATATATTCATAATTTCAAGTAAAATGAAAAAAAAATTAAAAACTTTTTTACCATCCAAGGTTATATCTGCCCTAATTTAGATTAAATTCCTTTTTAATTTAATTAAGAAGATTATAATAAGCTTGCAATTTTCTTTCTACTTTAAATAGGGCGCTTGTCTTTCCTTGAAATAATTTAAGAGTGACGGAATGAGCTAGGGCGAAGGGCCAAGAATTTTGGAAGAATGATTCTGGCACCTTCTGTAGAAAATTTCAGTTTATTGCCGTTTTATTATTAATTCAGTAAAGTAAAATCTCAAGGAGAAAATCAAACTTAACAAAACTAAAATGATCGATTAACCTTTCTTAGTGAGAAGTTCACACATTTGAGAATGATAATTAATAAAACTATAGCTGAACATACCCAACAAAAAATTGTCTAATATACTTGAGGATTTATTTTTTTAAATGGTCGGTTTTCCCCCTTTAATATGAAGCTAAAAAAATTTTTAATTATTCCGTCAAGAAATGTATTTAAAATTAAGATATTATTTTCATTTGAGAACAAGAAGGGAATGAAATAAAGTGATGTACTTTTTAAGGGAAGACTTTTTTTAGAATTTTACTTAAACATAAGTAAAAGTTAATCTATCTTATTAGTAACTTAGCTATATTAATATCTTCATTTATAAGCGGGTATGTTTACACATTCTACAATACATAAGATCATTTTTACTTTCTCATATACGTTAAATGTTTTAGAGAAAGCTTTGTGACAACGAGAAAATTAGATTTTGAGCATAAACATATGGTTTATAAAAAAATCTGTTTGCCGTCTGTAGACGCTTGAATCCTAAACTACAAGCTTAATTTCGAAGAAAAATCATACCCCGAGACGACATGTGAAATTTAGAAGGGGGGGGGGGATTGAATTAATCCAACAATAATGGGTTGTAAAGCATAAAATTCACACTATACTTCTGAGTGCCCGTATAGATTATTTTATAATGCGTTGCCCTAAGAAAGTGCAAAAAAAACTACAGTACAGAAAATAAATTTAATGGACCCAGTGAAACTGCCTATCAATATATTAAAATAAAAGTTGTTAAACAAGTGACCATACACATATGTTTTAGACTTAGGATTGCTTAAAGGACATAACATAATAGGCTTTTGTACTAAGTTCATTATTTTTTTTATTTTATGGCTATATAAAAGGTTGGTATTGAGGGAAATTGATGAAGCTTGAAAGCAAGCCTTCCGGAATCAAATTGCATAGTGTGTTAAAGCAATGGTCTGTGCATATGATAACTAGAGTATGAAATAAATCCGATTATCCAGTATATATTCGTTTTTATTACGTTCAATAAAGGAATTAAACCTTAAATAATTAAAAACTTTTTTATTATAAAATTACTGTTTTAATTCTATTATACCTCTTTGAAAATTATCCCAGCATAAAAAAATGAACAGTTAATCCAACTGTAAAGTAAATAAATCCGAAAATATACTATGACATTAATTTATAACGTATAGAAAATAAGCCAAAGAAGAACTAAATTAATTTAATTATTCTGCAGGTCAGGTTAAAAAGTGATGCTGAAAATTTTTTTTTTCGTTTATTAGATTATTGCAACTACATCAGTACATTTAATAAGCAATATACAGATATTATGTATAGTGACTTGTGATGCGACATGAGATGAGAAATTATCCATCCATAGTACTCATAATATTAATAACTTGATTTTTTTTTTTTTTTTTTTTTTTTTTTTTTTTAATTACACATTAATTGTTTAATAAGTCACGCGGCCACTGCCTCTTTAGGCGTCAAGGAGGGTTTTGTGGAATGGATGGAGAGAATAGGTTTTCAACTAAAAGATGGGGATATGGAGTCATGGAAACGTTTGTATTGGGAGGCTAGGTCACGGATAAATGGGACTTTATGATCTCTGTGGCAGATAAGGTTGGAAACATAGAAAGGAGCGTTGGTTATTCTTCTTATTTTAGATTGATGGTTTGGATACGACAGAAGTTGGAACGCTTGATGCAACCCCATAGTTCCGTATGACCATATGGGCTTAATTATAGTGTTATTCATGAGTAATTTGTTATGCATGTTGAGTTTAGATGTATGGTGTTGGAGTCTGTATAAAAGTTTGAAACGTCTGTTGCAGTCTTGTCGTTTGAGTTTTGTGTGGTGTGAACATGTTAGACGCCGATCCAGGTGTAACCCGAGGAAGCAGACAGTGGTTTAGGAATACAGCTTCGCAGTTGCCGTGTCTTAAACTGAATGTTACATGATTACTTTTAGAATTTTGTTTTTGTTGCTTTAGAAACAGCCTAAGACTCTATCTATTCGGCCTCGGGATCTTTTCAGAAGCCAGTTTCAAACGCGCTTCAAGACCAGTTTTTGTTGCAATTCAGAGAATAGATTCTGCATCCTCGAATTAGTACGGCTCAGGATCAACCCACACTTTTCTCCAAACGAGAATTTTACCAACTGCATAACAATAATAATGTTTTGTCTACTTCGAAATAATTAGAAATAGGAGCACAATTTTTAGAGGACAGACTATTTCAATTATAGGAAGGCATGGGCCATTGGCAAAGAGAGGATGCCAAATAGTTCATATGAATACAAAACAGAAATAACAATGTCCCAAAACTCGCATTATTTAAATAAGTGTAGATAGTACTAACAATATTATTTTTTCCACTTTTTGCTGGAGTAATTATACATTATAAATTTTCCCCACCCAATTCATCCAAATTGTAAAAGGAATTGGGTGGGTAACAAAATGAAATAATGCCAAATAATTAATTGCATTAAATTAGTTAAATTAGACATAAAATTCACAAGCGTAGTTCTGATTTCTATATATGTTGTCCGGACCAGTTAGAGTAGTGTGGTCCTAAGTTTGCAGCTTCGAAAAACCTGTGCTAGCTGCGTAATACGTGAAAAACTGAAAAAAAATTCTGATTTTTTTCTAGTTCTTGCTATTTATATCTCGTAAATTATGCGCTGTTCGATGATAGTTGTTCTTACTATTTTTACAGTACTATAAATTTACAACAATTTAAGTCCAACGGCAACTCTGTACGCCTAAAAGTTTTCGAGATATGAGAATTTAAAAATTGGCAATTCTATTTCAAAATAATCCTACCGCGGGGTTCCGCAAGCCGAGCGAATTCCCATTGGAAATTTGTAGTTCAATGTTGTGCAGTTTAAACTTCCTTCATAACTACTACCATTGTGTGTGTTATTTTAAGTTACGATAATTTAAAGGAATTATTTTATTTGGATTAGGGTTTTTAGAATATTATTTAGTTAAACATAATCGTAGTAGTTTAAAAGAAGTTTAAACTGCACAACATTGAACAACAAATTTCCAATGGAAATTCGCTCCGCTTGCGGAACCCCGCGGTAGGATTATTTTAAATCATTAGTGACTCATCAGGAGGGGTTAATGACGTCATACAGATCCCATTTTTTTAGGGAATCCTCATCTCAACGAGCTTGATTTTTCGGTGCAAGTTTTATTTTGATACGTCAATTCGTTCGAGAGCTATCGTGCTTACAAGAAATCCGCAAGAAATTGTTGTTATTACAATTATTATTATTATAAAATTATTATTCGAATCGCTATGGTAACTCATTTTTTGGATTCAGGATCTTAAAAAACATATAGCGATACCTCACTTGATTTTTTGTATTTTTTTTTTAATATTTGCTGACTCATCAGGAGGGGTTAATGAAGGCATACAGATCCCATTTTTTTAGGGGATCCTCATCTCAACGAGCTTGATTTTTCGGTGCAAGTTTTATTTTGATACGTCAATTCGTTTGAGAGCTATCGTGCTCATATATATATATATATATATATATATATATATATGTACATATATATATACATATATATATATAAAGTTTTGTAAAACCTATTTTTTTGTGATCAGGGACCCATGAAACGTATTTTGGCCACAATCCCGGCTCAAACTCCCGCCATGCCAGTGGCTCTATTAGCGAATTTTTTCCAATGGAAATTCGCTAAAATGAGAATTTTAAGTATTGCTCTCGTTTCGGGCCGAATATCGGCATAAAACCACTCACCTACGAAAAAAGTCATAAGAAATGAACTTGTAGTAAATTTAATTTGCTTTTATGCATGCACAAAATGAAGCCTGTAGACAAAACAATTCTGTTGCAATCGTTAGAAAAAAATAACAAAAAACGGATAATTAAACCACTTCTTCGAAAGAAAAATGCATGTTTAAAGGTGGAAAAGTGTAATAACAAGTAAATAGATAAAAACCACAAACTAAAATATGATAATGTAATTAATTTAAAAATCAAAACATAATAATATCAGTGTTAGATATAAGAGCGTCTATGGAGGTCATCTTAAGGAAAAATAAAATAGTCTCTCCGCGTAAAATTAACTTTTACTAGCCAAAGCAGCTTTCAGCCTTCATAAGGCCATCATCGGTGCCTAAGAACAAACAGAGGTGATAAACCATGGAATATACTAGAATTTTTATTTTTATTTTATTGACTTGTCATTTGGTTTATTACTTTATGACTGTCAGACACCGCATAGGGTTCTTTATTGATTAGTTTTTATTTGTATGTATTAATGTTTCGCAATACTGCATGGTTTATCACCTCTGTTTGTTCTTAGGCACTGATGATGGCCATATAAAGGCTGAAATCTGCTTTAGCTGTAAAAAGTTAATTTTACGTGGAGAAACTATTTTATTTTTCCATTATAATATCAGTTCAAATTTGATTGCGAGTAATGTAACTGTCTCACATTAAAAAGTGAATAATTTAGTTAAACGCTTACTTAAACTAAATTATAACTTGACAAAAATGAAGCATTCTTTTTTTTTAAAGTAGAAACTAGTTAAAAAATAGAAATAAGTCATCAAAATGAGTTATTTATAGATATCTTAAGATAATTGTACTGTGCTTATACATAGACATAGTATAACCATCTTTCCATCAAGTTAATGTAGTTATTATTAAATTTCAAATTGTAAACATTTTTAAATAAAAACTTAATTTAAAATAGATCTTTATAATTATTTTATTTTTACTCTTTACGAGAAATATTTCAAATATTTTTTTAAAATTATATATTAATAAATGCAAAGGGGAAGAGGGGCCTTGTGCAAATAGTTTATATTTAAAGGTTAATACGCAGATTTTTTTTTAAGTTCCACAACATGGCAATAGATTGTATCTACAAGAATCAAAGAAATACTCAAAAGAATACACTCGCGAGTTCTATTTCTACACGATAAATAAGATTGGCAAGGTAAATAAATCAGAACACAAGCAAACATTTCTCTCCTTCATTCGAGCACATTCCTCCTGAAAACACTTCTCTAAAGCATAACAGATTCCTCTTGTCATATAATCATTGATTTCTTTTACGGACTCTCTTGATATATTCCAGCTTGCTAGATTAATGAAGCAGGTTCATAGAGCACAAAGAGAGTATAACATCATAATATTAAAAATTAAGAGTTATTTTTCATTGTCTTTGAATCGATTCTATTAATATTTTATAAAGCATACCGATGATGACAGCTTGGCAATCTAATCAGATTGCTAAAAGATAAACACGAATTATTCTTATATCTTTATCCCTGGATATTGCTAGGTCGAGATAGTGCGAACTGAATTTCATATTTCTTAATTTTCAATCTTGATCATATTAGTAATTTTCAATTATTATTTTTTTGTAATTATAAAGAAAATTACAATTACATAAATTAGGGAAGAAGTAACAATGTTAAATAAAAGATTAAGAGAGGAAATGGAGTTGATATCACAATAGAATAATGAAAACGAAAAGGCTCTCCACAAAATGAATGATTATTCCACATAAATAGTTTTCGGCCTCTCGGCCTTCATCGGTGCCGGTAAGAAGTAAAGGAAAAACCCGACGTTGAGTCACATAAGAGACAAAAAACGGACTGGAGGAGTCTCTCGGTGTGGAGTTGTCTCCCATGTGACTCAACGTCGCGTTTTTCCTTTACCCTTTTACCGGTAATTAATTTTATTATTTTTAACTATTTTAAGAGTTTTTTGAAATTATCCATCTCCTTGCCTTTGCTTATATTTATAGCTAATTTATTCTATAATTTTTATTTCATTTAATTAATTTTAATTTTATTTATCTTGTCACTTTTGTATAATGGTATTATTTTATAACCCCCCCCCCCCTCCCCCCACGTTACATTTACTCATTATTTTTATTGTTACCTCTAATTTAATTTTTAAAATGTTTGGGATTTTTATTGTACATACACTGCTTGATTTTATATTGTAGTACTTAAGTAGCTATATTTATTTCTTATTGTAGGCTGATGATAGCCGAAAGGCCGAAAACTAGTTACGTGGAATTAACAACATTCATTTTGTGGAGAAGCTTTCCATTTTTCATTACTCTATTAACATTGTTAACATTATTTAAAGGGAAATGTTGTTTTAGCAAGAGGAGCAACTGAGTTGCGGAGTGAACAATTTCGCTTAGTTATATGTAAGACCGTAGGTAGCCTTTACAGAATACATTAAGATTTCAATGAACTAAAATGTAATATTTCATTTAAAAAGGGATAACATGACATATAAAACATTAAAAACAATTTAAAAATAAAAACCAATCGATACGATATACTGGAACAAAACTTTCTTATATAGATAGTAAGGCTGAATTAAGAATAAATACGTGTGGTGTCGCGGGACACCCGGTAGGAATGAAGTTCTTTGCATTTTTCATTAAATATAAATTATAAAATCACACTGCTAAGTACGTATACGTTGCTAACTACTTATACACGGCGGAGTTAGAAAAGAGACGAAATTAAAAGAAACTAACTGTTTGACCTAGCGGAGTTAAGGCAAAATTAGAAGAAAATAAATAAATAATAATTTATTCCTCTCAATATATGTATAGGATAATTAAGTTAATAAACTCAATTAAATTGATACATGCAGTGGCGAACGCTCCCAAAAAGCAAAAGCTTGAGCTAGGGAGCGGCCGTTTACATTATATTTATTCCTTTTAAACAAAATACTTTTCTAACAGGATATTTATATATACATACATACACACATACACATACACACATATATATACACATATACATATATATACATACATATATATTAGACATACATATATACACATACATTCAAACTGCATAAACATATATATATATATATATATATATATATATATATATATATATATATATATATATATATACACAAAAAAAAAAACTTAATAAAATATATATTAATATAGGCCTATTTATCCAATTTTTATTATTGAGTTTAACAACCTTATAACTAATAAAATGAAACTTATTCCATTTTATTTTGTAATAAATATAAAAAAATAAAATTTGAAGAGATAAACCGTAAAATCAAAATGAATTGCCATTTTTCAAACAGTCAACCACTAGAGATTAAAAAAAGAAAAATAGTGAAATAAAATAGTAATAAAATAGTATATTATGTTACTAGGCTGTGAAGTGAGTTTTTTCTTTACCGCGGCAATTACATTTACTGTCGAGCGAAGCGAGACAGTAAATATTGCCAAGGTAAAGAAAAAACACTTCACAGTCGCGTAGCATATGCTATTTTTTCCGAGGTAGCAGACAATGAAAAAACATTAAATATTAATCACTAATCAATATATAATAATAACAAATATTAGTACATACTTAAGACTTAAAAAAAGAAACCTTAAAAAGAGGTTACACTATAAGAAAAGATAAATAAAACGCATTGACATCTAGCGGATTTTAATCGTACTAGAAGCATTTCTACAAAGACTGCAGCGGTACTAACGGAAGTTTTGACAACTACCCGCCGGACATAAAAAATCTTTTAGTTCCTAGGACGTAAAAGATTTTTTCTTTACAGCTAGGAGTAATGAAAAGATTTTTTAAGTCCACGTAATGAAAAAATGGATTTTAGCTATGTTTTTTAGGCTCTAAAGTTACTATTTCACAGCCTACCACGGAAAAAAAATATTACGCAAATCTGTGCCTATTCAGTAAGCTTATCAATTTATTTCAAATTATAATAATAATTACTAATACAATAATATTATTATTATTGTTGATAAGAATAGAGAGAGAAAAAAGGAAAATGTATAACAACAAATAATTCTTTAGAAAGAGGGATTGAAAGCATCATTTGTATCATTAAAGCAAGCGTCTTACAATAAATAAATACAAAATATGTATTGAATATTGAGGAAAATGTTAATCATGATGAGTTTATAGTTAAAGGGTATGTTTGTAATTGGTAGGAAATAGGACTGTTTTCTACCTATCCGCGGCCTACTAATTTATAATATTATAAAATATATCATTCTACTACTAAAAAACGTCTGCTTGTATCAGGTTGAAATTTTACATGCCTGTTTCTATTGTACTTTAGAAGATGTGTAACAAGTTTTATTAAAATCGTTACGTTAGAACGTAAGATACCGGTAAAAACGTAGTTTTCTTTATTTTAAACGATTATAGTCTACAGGCCACCATAAGAAGCAAGTCGCTGATTGATAAAGTTTTCTTACCTTATGGAATCACTTATTTATGCCTTGTCCACCGATGAATTGGGTATATGGCAACTGGGCGCTGGGCCATTTCTTTTTTATTGACATGCCAAACTTGCCCTTGTGCGGGAACATTGAAAAGAGATAGATAACATTTTGATTTTCACAGGATCGATTAATTAAATTATTTAAAAAACAGTGGTAAAGGTGGCCACCGATAAGAGTGGGCCGTTTGGGGTGTCCACCGCCCCAAACATATCGCTCTGCGGGGACGTTGAAAAGAAAACGGCCCTCTCGTATCGGTGGCCACCTTTACCACTGTTTTTTAAATAATTTAATTAAACGATCCTGTGAAAATCAAAATTTTATCTATCTCTTCTCAATGTTCCCGCAGAAGGGCAAGTTTGGCATGTCAACAAAAAAGAAATGGCCCAGCGCCCAGTTGCCATATACCCAATTCATCGGTGGACAAGGCATAAATAAGCGATTTTATAAGGTAAGAAAACTTTATCAATCAGCGACTCACTTCTTATGGTGGCCTGTGGACTATTAGGTCCACTTTAATGAATGTATCACTTCATAGCAGTGTCGGTGGCCGTATCACTAAAAACAAATATTTAAAAAAGTTGTTTGGCTCTAGATGAAGTTAGAATAGTTCCCCGTCCTAAAATTCCAATTTTAAATTTATAAAAATAATAATAATATTTATTCCACCAAAGTTTTAGAATAAAAACCAAAAAAAGAAAAACAATAATTACAATTTTCCATATTTTTTATAAACTTTTAAATAATTTGCCTAATTTTACTTAATGAGTAATTAATCCTTTTCTTTTTCTTTTTTTTTAAATACATAATATTTTGGTGAGAGCCTTCAGTAGAGTGAGACACTCTAGAGCGAGGGCCTGTCTCTCAGAAATTATTAATATTCATTAAAATTAATATTACATATAGAAATATTTACATATCCTTTAGATCCATAACGTATATCAATTATTTACAATTTTATTTTATTTTATTTTATTTATTTATTATTATTATTTTTTTTTTAATGTTACATAATAAGAGTGTTTATTTAAATATTTAGTTAATGCTGATCATAGTTAGGTGTTGTTTTCTGTGGAAATGAGTGAGTATAGGTAGGGTTTTAGTCTTTGTTTGAAAGTGTTTATTGTTTGTATTTGTTTGATGTTGACGGGTAGCTGGTTGTAGTATTTTGGTCCTAAGTACGTAGCGTGTCTCTGTTTCTTTGTAGTTTTACAGTGAGGAATTTGAACTTTATTATTTAATTTATGTCTGGTTAAATACTTATGATGGACATCAGTTTTTCATGGTTAAAAAAATACACTAGGGTTGCCTTTTTAAACAGTAGATAAATAGGAAGCACCTTTAAGTCTTGATAGCATAGTACCGAACTGTATCTAACTGGTTTTTTTATTTATTTATTTATAATTTTTTATGAGCCCCTAAACAGCAAAATAGCCACAGGTAGGGCGCTCAGAAATACAAGCGTTAACTAGCATAGACAAAAAAAAAAAAAAAAAAAAAAAAAAATAGCAAAATTAACAACATAATATTTTTTAAATATTATTTTAATGACTGCTTTTTGTACTGTTGTCAATGGCTCTAAGTTAGTTTCGGCTGCGCTTCCCCCAAGACAGTATACAATAATTTAAAATCGATTCCACGAGGGCATGGTAAATAGTTTTTGGTATAAACTTGTTAACAAAGTCTCTTATTTGGATAAAACTGTAAAATGGTTTTCTAATTCTTTTTACTACCCAGTCTATGTGGAGTTTCCAGTTCAGGTTAGAATCTATCATTACCCCAAGGTATTTGATAGAGTCTACTTTTTCTAGAACGGAACTACATACACAAGTGAAGTCAAAAGGTCGAGTGCATTGGGGTTGGTGTAAGATAAGTCTAGTCAAATCGGGAGGAGGCTGTCCTCGTACGACGTGTGAAAAGGTCATGTATTTGGTTTTTGTTAGATTAAGAGTAAGTAAGTTGTTGTTGAACCAGGATTTTATTTCGCTTATTCCTTTAGAAGCTTTATATAAAACTTCCTTCCAAGTTGATCCTCAGAAATAAACCAGAGTATCGTCGACAAATGAAATTATTTCCGAATAGGAGTTATTTAGTTTTAGTAGATTATTTACATATATAAAAAAAAAGCCAGGGCGCGATCACCGTTCCCTGGGGTGTTCCGAAATTTACTGTCATTTGTTTGCTTAATTTACCGTCCAGTTTAACTTGCTGTTTTCTGTTAGTTAGGTAGCTTTTAAATAATTTCAGACATGTCCCCCGTATCCCTATATATTCAAGTTTCTTCAACAAAATAGTGTGGGAAACAGTATCGAAAGCTTTCTTTAAATAAATTTGAAACTAACGTTTACGCGAGCGTACTTGTCAACTCTTGGGCGGATAACGTTAAACGGATAACGTTAAATAAATTTGAAGCTAACGTTTACGCGAGCTTACTTGTGAACTCTTGGGGGGATAACGTTGTACAACGAACTCATCCTGGGCGTTGGTAAAATGAACATGTGTACCAAATTTCAACTAAATCGGTCATCTTTTACTCAAGTTATCGTCATCGGTAAATTTCGTGACGCTTGATTTTGTGAAGGTGATTTGGTGACGGTCGTTCACTCCCGGGCTCCAGAACGTGCCATAAGGAACTTAGTTCCAAAAATTCAATAATATTTATTCATTTTTGAACACTTAAAAGATTAAAGTGTTTAACTTTTCTTTAAGAGTTTTTGAGGGGGAAAATTTTTCTGAACATGTATGCCAATTTACTGGCACTGCAGTTTAGACTCCACGCGTCAGTACAGATAATACAACAGATTGCAGCCAGAAATATTTTAAAAACCACTTATTTGGACTCAGGAGAACTCAAAACGTGTAAATCCATCAAAATGTTAATATCAAATTTTTACAATACTTTCTCTTTATGTATACTACGTAAATGAGAAAGAAAAATATTAATTAATTATTATCTATGCAATGTATATTTTTAATTTATAGTTAAACAAATATTTATAAAGACAAAAATTTAAAAATGTAGTCCATATTATGTCCAAAATCGTTTTCATGGGAAAAATCTATTTTCAGAGAAAATTAAACAAACATTGTTTAGGAAAGCGTTCCACGCCGAGAAAGAAATGATGTTTACTGCAAATATTGATAAAACTTTCAAAAAAAAAAAAATGTAACCACGAAAACCCGAAACAACTAACAAATGGGGGGGGGGGGGGGAACACAAATTAATTATGCTTATGAGAATTTTCAACGAATATTATAGGAGAGAGATTGTTTGTTCATCACATGTGCTACAACTTAAATCTCTTGAAAGTTGGATTGGCTATATAAAAATAGAGAAAAATGCAGAGAGAAAAGACACACACATTAAGTTTAAGCATTATCTTGTTTTTATAAACTTTAGTATGTGCAGTGCGTGTGTAAGAGAAAAGTGCATGTGACCCATCAATATCAGAACAAAAGTGTGCATGGAAATTCTATCTTATCATATTTAAATATTACTTTATATTTTTCCTAAACAAGAAACTTCTAACTTTTAATAACAGAGACTAGTATTATTAAATATTTTAGAGAAACGTTTCCTTTATCGATACATTTACAATGGAATCAATTAAACGGTGGATCTGCTGTTACCCGCCTTTTCCCTGAAACAATATTCTTCCCTTCTGTAATTATGGGGTAAAAACGGTTCTTGCTGTTTATGAATTTAAAAGAGCAATTATCATTTTCAAAAATGTCTAAAATGTAACTAAAATAAAACACGGTTAACGAGAACGACCCTTATAAAATGAGGTAATTAAACAAGCCCCTTGCAAAGAATTTAATCAGAAAATCTCTTCACAGAATTACCTTGTTCAATTTTATAATTATTGTATAGTAAATATAAACCAAGGAAAAATAATATATACAGGTATTATATATGTGAAGGGTATGTTTATATGTAGGTGGTTTCTACATAATATCATGTGCATACGGAAGGGGGTAATTCTTTGGCTTACTTCATGACTAAAAATTCATATTAACATAGGTCCGCAAACGCTTCGTGTTTTGGTTATAAAGTAACGCCTCAAGCACCAGTACGAGCAACTAAACAATAATTACAAACTAAATAATATTAAAGAAGTAATAAAAGTAACTAAAAAAAAAAATAAAAAATAAAAAAATAACTATGATCAATCTTTTTTTCTTTTTAGTCTTATGTAAATTTTTATTTTTAAACACAGCAAATCAAAAATAATGCTTAATCATAACGATATCACTCGTTTTTCCTTTTTTAGTTTTTATATAAAGTTATTTTTATTTCAAGAAGTAAATAATTTTAAGTTAAAATATCAGGTCAACGCTATGCGCATAGTACAAATGTGTTTTTAAAAAAAATTATAATTAAATTAAAAATGTATATATACAGTATATGTAATCTACAACTTATATTACACACCAAAATGTGATCACTATGTAACCTCCAAACCCCTTCGTGGGCACCACGGCAAATTGCCGAGTTGCTACACCATATTATAAGAAAAATTAATATTGTATACTTATATTGTAAATTGTGGCAATAAATGGTTATCTATCTATCTATCTAATTAGATAGAGAAGAAGAGTGGACGTATGCATAGGGGTTGGAAGAGATCACTTTTAACAATTGTTGTAACGTAGCTTCCTTGTTACGGATATTATTTAGGTTTCTTATATTGCAATAAACCATTGCTACAAAAACTGCAAAACATTTTAATTACATCTAGCGAATTACAGAAAATATTTTATTTTTTATTTTTTTTATAATGGTCGCAGATACGAAAAAACTATAAATGGCCAAAAAGTTTCTTAAAAAAATAGATAATGTATTTTGTTTTTTAGAATTTACCTCAATTCTAAATTTAAAGCTAAACATAATTACTTGATTTTACCTCAGAGTATAATTTTTCTGAACAGTATATGCTAAATTACTTTAAAACCAATCCAGTAGTTTAGACACCACGGATCTCCAAGGAAAATTCCTCTATCCAGGAAGGTTGACTTTTAAAAATGTTTGCCTAATAGTTAGAGCTATTACTAATCATTAATAGTCATTCATAATTCAAGAGAAAGGGGTTATAGAAATTAAGAATTTAGGAAACGAATTTCGGAATTTACGAATTTGCGGGATTTATCTTCATATTTAACTCTGTGGCATTTTGAACATCTCACTTAGTAAAATAACTATAACGCTTCTTGACAGTAGTTTGTAAACCCATTAAATTAAAGGAAAATACATTAAAAACAACATACTTGGTAGCGAAGCTCGGATATTCGCCTCCTATATATAAATTTATAAATATTTGTCCACTAGATGGTGCAATATCGTTTTTGTTTGCAATCAATTGTTATCAACTTGGTCCTTATTTAGTTTGTGCATAGTGAGAATTTAATAAATTGTATCTTAAATTAATTCATTTATTTGTTGTTCGATTGTTAGTTCTGCTTGCATTTTATAATATATATAAGTGTGGAACTATAAAACAATAACAGACGATGGAGAAATTCCGGGTTCGATTTCCCGCCGAGGAGAAGTCCATTTTATTATAAATTTTAATAAAATATTCAATAGTAATTGAATGTACCCACCAAAAGTAGTAAATGGGAAACACTGGGCTTAGTAATTATGAACTCTTATACAAGAAGCTGTCTAAATTTTACTAAGCAAAACCCTATGCATTTTTTGGGAAAAAGTCAAAATATAAAATAAATTATCAATGCAATAGTCACGACAAGAAGAGTAAAAATTTATAATTTAATTATCCATTTAAACCATAACCTAATCACACAAAAAACCGCTAATTTAACTTTTTTTGTGTTAGTGTATAATAACTTCTTTTTTAGAAAAATAAAACCAGACAATTAAATATTGCCTAGTTATTACATAACTAAGTAGCCTTCTTCTTTTACCTTCACAAGGGTAAAAATGTTTTGCATAATTCTACTTTCCTTATCCCTTTGGGTTCGTTGCTATGAGTAGAGCAATAACATAGCTAACATAATCCCTGGCTGTTATTATAATATGGTAACCGTAATGCTTAGTTGATGTAGGAATTTCATATTGTTATTATCTCAATCCAGTGGAATAAACAAGTGGTGGATAAGGAATTCCAAGGGTTTATTCTGCTCAAATATCTTTTGTACCTGTGTATACACACCACACACATACTTATAATAAATAATATATATATATATATATATTATAAATTTTATATATATATATATATATATATATATATATATATATATATATATATATATAGAGAGAGAGAGAGAGAGAGAGAGAGAGGCTGTGCAAACAAGCAAAGCCCAAGACTGTATTATGCTGTGAATAACAGACGTAAAATTTAAGGGGACGTTTTCATGTGATTTTTTTCCTCCTAGGAATAAAATGTGAAAAAGGTAAAGGCTAGGAAGGAACTATATAATAAAAATGTTAAACAAATGTGCGCCTCTTGCAAAAATTCCTTATACTGGTTAAAACAATATTTACTTTGGGTGGGTACTCACAGACAATATTGATACAACTAGTATCGAGGTCATAGTTGTGCCTTAAAACCATGCGTAAAATAAACTTGAAGATTTAAATTTTAATATAAAACAAATATGGAGACGATGCTATATTTTTATAAATCAGGAAATGCCATTTTTATGTTTGAAACATGATTGAATTGAAAAAGTATTTTGTAAAATATAAAATGGATTTAAGAAAATAGAGTGGCTGATCTATATATAGCATTGGGATTAAGTTTTTGTTGATTCAGTTCAAGTTATGTTTACTTGATCCTTTTGAATGACGGTAATTGCTTGTGAGGACCGAAGACATTGGATAACCATAAAGCGAGAACACCTGAAGCTGAAAGTAGTCAATTTTAATTCTTTAGAAGTTGGGTCAATTAAGGAAGTAAAAACCTCACTTTTGCAAAATTTCGATCCCTCCTTGGATCATTCTCAAGCTGACTGTCTAGAGTCTAGACGATTACATCGCGATGGTTATTATTATAAATTCTGGTTTGGACGTTAAAAAATTGATTGTTTAAATCATAGTGATTCTCGTCAATTACCTGAATACAGAACCTGTATTCAGGTTCTGACTTTTGCTCTATTAGTTTTAAATAAATCACTAATAATTGAAAGTACTCATTTATCATATTTTTTTTTTATAATTTTACCTTCCACTCTCTTATCATTTGAACTTAATCACTGCAACTCAAGTTTAATACCTAGGAGTGCAAATTAGTAAAGATAGAAAACAAAATTTGGAAATCTGTAGCCGAATTAAAAAATCCTGGGCACTTACATCTTACAAGGAAATTTAGAAGTAGAGTGCATGCTCAGGAAATGAGATCGAGGTTTATAGCTGGAAAAACCAGAAGAGATAGAGTTAGGAATCAGGTTACCAGAGATAACCTTAGGAGCACACCTATACCTCAGGTTGTCCAGACAAATAGACTACGGTAGGACCACGCTGAAAGGATATTAAAGCCATTATTCCTCAACCAAGGAACCTTAAGCATAATATAATAAAGTAACCCTGTAAATATACTTAAAACATCACACAAAATGTAACATTTCATTTTATAACATTACACGTAAATTTAAACATTACATGGAACAAGAGTCAAGAAGCAATTGGGCAAAATACGATGTATTTTAGGAACTCCGTGCCTCTGACTTTGTCGAGTAACTTTATAGGCAAATATTAAACCAATAATTATACGTATTTCATTTAAATCAATACCTTTTATCGTACTATTTTTATATTCTGTTTCGGGATATATTGATACATATATATATATATATATATATATATATATATATATATATATATATATATATATATATATATATATATATATATATATTTCATTTTTATTTTTTTGTATTAGAAATTTATGGCCTGCCTATATAATAATTCATTAATAATTTCCCTGAAGTTTTTCATCCACTGCTGGGCATCCTCAGGGGTGTGGTGCATCGTGATGTTAACTTTATGCAGGAACAAGACATACCGACGACTGCAGAGAAGAATGGCGCATTAATACTAGTTTTCTGTGACGTAGATTGTAACTGGATTTCTTGAGGGTTCCATCAGTCGGGATAATCCTTTGTCAGGACGATGCAATCGGGCAGGTGCTGCCTTCGTCGAACGGGTAAGTCGGGAAGTAAGTATAGCGACATTTGCTTTCTGCTTGGCACAGATGCTAAACAGAGGTCTCCAGTCCAATTAGGGATATTATAAATTTAACGGAGAGGGATTTTATTAATTTAACAGAGAGAAGCAATACTTTATATCTAATCAATAAATAATATTCATACAGTTGTAGATCCAAAATAAAGTTAATATAAACTACTAAATACTACATTATGCTACTAAGTAAATTTATGATAACAATAAATGTATTGGGCAGCAAAAGTAAAGGGATGAATATTTCTATCTAATCATGGAGTAAAACGAACGATGTTTAAAGGAAAACAATGGGGTTCACTTTAAATTTCGACTGATACTAAAATAGAGATTTTAGTGAAAAAGTTACATATTACAAATTTAATTTTTAAGTTTTAGGTAGTATTCATATTCATACTACGGAAAGTTTAAATTTCAATTTAAATCAAAGTATAATTATTATTAACAAAGGAAGACAGACAGAGAAAAATAGACTCCAGCGCTAGGACTTGAACCACGGGCCTCTATATTTCCAGTATAGCGCTCTACCAACTGAGCTACACTGGAAAATAATTTCCTCTGTCAGTAATATACGATACCTAATCCCGAATTAAGCCTTCAATTTTCCACAAGTCTAGAAGTCAACATTAACGACAATAGAACTAGACCGAGAAGTATCGCTTATAATTATAAAGTACCCATTTAGTAACTGTGCCTTGTACAATCAATTAGAAATTTCATTTTTAAGTTTTAGGAAGTATTCATACTACGGAAAGTTTAAATTTTAATTTAAATCAAATTATAATTATTATTAACAAAGGGAGACAGATATGATATACCTACCATTAATTCAATGATGTAATTAATATTTTTAAAATTGATTTTAAATGTTGGGAATTTTTTTCTGGTAGGTACATATTTTTATAGATTAGGAATCTGTACTTATAGATAAATGTAATGAACACCTTAAATATGGTTGGGTTTAATGGAATAGTATGTTCATTTTTAGGTTTATGTACGAAGTAAAAAATGAGACCTCATTATAACGGCTCTGTCTGTCTGTTTGTCTGTCCGTTGGTGACTGTCAGTTGGCTAGTTTCCATTCATAAACTACTATAGCTAGGAACATGAAATTCGGTACACAGGTGCATCTCGGCATTTGAGGCAACTGTACACTTTTTGGAGTTTTCACACTTAGTATTTTCAAGATGGCGGCCAATATGGCGGGTGGCCAAAAAAAAGTGGCCATGACATGTTATACATAAATTTAAAGGTCTTGAAGTGTAGAAAAGGATTATACAACTATTAAAATTTTACACTTAATATTTTTTTATGTAAGGGTAGAACAGAATCAAAACTTCAAAATACATCATTAAATCAATTTTTAAGAATAAAATACACTCCGAATCGTAGTTTGTAGTCTAATTGTTACATACAAAAATTCCTCTTTTTATTATTAGGCATGACTATTTTATTTTTTTTTTTACCATGATTGAATTTAATCTCACAATGATCTATCAACGCCTCAAGAATTTTCATATTTATGTTCTAGAATGAAGATGACAGATATCGACATATGACTGTTTTTTTATTAGGGTTTCGTTGGTAAAACCAAAAAAAAGAAACCTTTATAGTTTCGTTCCTGTGTCTGTCTGTCACTCTGTACGGTTCCGATAACTTTTGAACCAAAAGAGATAAAAACGTGAAACTTTCCAGTATAAAAGATCGTTTTGACGCGCACACAGGAAAAATATAGCGAACTAAAAATTATCAGTTTTTCAAATTCAAAATGGCGGATAATTCACGTCGCGCGAAAAATACGATTTTTTTTTAATTTTGAGTGGGGTATCAAATGAAAGGTATTGAAAAGTAAAATATATATACCACTTAGGGATAGTGTTCAATGTTTGGCGCCATTTTATCAAAAAACATCGAAATTTTTCGTGCCCCCCCCCCCCAAAAAAAAAAATCGTATTTCCACTGTTACTAAAAATATAGAAAAATATGCAAAATGTGTGGTCTGCCGGGCCATAGAAAAAATAAGATCAGCAATTTGATCTGATTTACTGGAAATCCAAGATGGCGAATAATTCACGTCACTCGAAAAAAAAAAAAATTAAATTTTAAGTGGGGTATCAAATGAAAGGTTTTCAAGAGTAGATTAGAAATATATATACCACTTAGGGATAGTGTTTAATTTTCGGCGCCATTTTATAAAAAAAAACTTTTCTCCCCCCCCCCCACTCCTTCTAATTTTGTGTTCACAATACTAACGAAACCCTTTTTACGTGAGACTTCACGCTTACCAATTTATTGTATTAAATGTAACAACGGAACAATTAATTCTGGCTAAAAACTGAATTAATATGACTTATCCCAATTGATTATAGGTCCAAAGTTATATGGTTTTCATGATGTTAGATTATATAGGTTTATTCTTTCATATTAATACAAGTGCAATGCTATAATATTATTGAAGCGAGCGTAAGCGAGCTTCAAACATTCAACAAACTATGCATCTTGTCTGTCTGTCTGTCTGTCAGTAACGTTCACGCGTGTGACGATAACTTGAGTAAAAGTTGACCGATTTAGTTGAAATTTGGTATACATGATCCCCTTAGTAATACTCAGGCTAAGGTCGTTGGACAGCGTCATCCGTCTAAGAGTTCGCGCGCAACGCTCGCGTAAACGAGAGGTTCAAAAATTAAATTGGAATTTCAGGACGGGAAAAAATTCTATCATCATCTATTCGATGAGACGAACATTTTTTTGAAATAACATTTTTTTAGTAAAACCAACAGCGACACCGCTATGAATTAATAAAGATCGCTAAAACTATTAAAGCGGACCTAAACGTTTAAAATAGAGAAAACGACCTTTTTACCGATATCTTACGTTCTAACGTAACGATTTTAATAAAACTTCATAGACACCATCTGATGCACAATTGAAACAGGCATGCAAAATTTCAATTTGATACATGCAGTAGTTTGTTTTTAGCAAAGAGATACAAATTATAAATATTGAAATGGAGATGTGTGGTTAGAGGAATAGTAAGAATGCGGGGTGGTTCCTTTACTACCAGCCGCTGTACTACTACCAGACCCTATATCTATCAACTCATCATGATTCACGATAATCTATTTTTTCAATATTCAATACATATTTGTTACTAGGCATCACGTGGCTCTATCATTGAAGCGAGCGTATTGCAATAAAATACTGAATATTGAAATTTGTTAATCATGATGAATGTCATAGTTGAAGATAAGTGGAAGAGGGTAATAAGGGGTAGACTGGGGGTACTCGGTGCAAAGCTTTACTTCATAACAAACCTATACACAAAACGACTATAAGAATCTTAACCACCCGGAATAGCTTTTAAACTAATATTATAAATGTATCACTTCATTACACAAATACTACTGCATGTATCAAGTTGAAATTTTACATACTTGTTTCAATTGTACTTTAGACGATGTACATGAAGTTTTATTAAGAACCTTACGTTAGAACGTAAGATATCGGTAAAAAGATTGTTTTCTCTATTTTAAACCTTTAGGTCCGCTTTAATAGTTTTAGCGATCTTTATTAAATCATAGCAGTGTCGTTGTTGGTTTTACTGAAAAATGTTATTTAAAAAAAATGTTCGTCTCATCGAGTAGGTGATGATAGAATTTTTTCCCGTCCTGAAATTCCAATTTTAAATTTGAAGCTCGCGTTTACGCGAGCATTGCGCGCGAACTCTTGGACGGATCACGCTGTTCAATGAACTTAGCCTGAGTATTAGTAAGAAGATCATGTATACCAAATTTCAACTAAATCGGTCAACTTTTACTCAAGTTATCGTCACACGCGTAAACGTTACTGACAGACAGACAGACAGACAAGATGCATATTTCGTTGAATGTAAGAAGCTCGCTTACGCTCACTTCAATAATAATACCATTAATTAAGATGAAGCAATTAATAAAATACTGACTTTTGCTTAATTCGACCATTTTCAATCAGTCGAAATAGTAATTTGAGGTAAGAGGTAATGTTCGGTCGTTTTATTCCTTTCTTATTTCTATATGAGTGAACGATAACTTGACAAATTACAATTGATGGTAGACAACTTTGTTTAACAACAACATAACATTACTATTAACATTTTGAAATAGTGGTTAAGTGGTTGAGAGGGACAATAACATACATAAAAAACATTCCAAATAGTAATTTAACCTAATGAAATTTACTCTGGCATAATGGGCCGATTACGCTGGTCATATTTGTTGTCGTCCAATTCGTTAAATTGCATGCGGACCCTATATGTGTGCTAAAAGTACATATATACGTACTTGGTCACTTTCTTTTTAACTTTAAAACTTAATCTTAAAATCCCGATTCTGCTGCAATTGATGAGATGAAATACTAAAATTCTTAGGTTTGACAAAAAGTTCGATTAGAACTCCTAAATAACACTGCATTCCTAGAAGAAAGGGTTTTCTTTAGCTGTTTTTATTATTATTATTGCTTCCGAGCTTACCGAAGGTAACGGAAGCATTGTGTTCACTTTTGAGAACGAAAAACTTTTATGCCTCCGATTTCAAAAATTCCAAGACAGAAATCCGTTTCAGACATCAGGGAACATTTTTGGTCTCGTGTCTGTCTGTCTGTCGGTCTGTGTGTCCGCGAATTATGAAACGTGCGACGATAACTTGAGTAAATTTCGACCGATTTTGATGAAATTTGGTATACATGTTCATTTTACCAATGCCCAGGACGAGTTCGTTGGACAACGTTATCCGTCCAAGCGTTCACGAGCAACGCTCGCGTAAACGTGAACTTTAAATTTAAAATTGGAATATTAGGTCGGGAAAAAAATCTAACTTCATCTTTTGAATGAGACAAACATTTTTTCAAATACAATTTTTTAGTGAAACCAACAGCGACACCACTAAGAAGTGTTAAAGATCGCTAAAACTATATTAATAGTTTTTACAAAATAAACAATATTACAATAAAGTAATATAAAATAATTGTTATAGTACACATGATAGGACGCGAGGAAGCTATGTGCCACACTAATTGGCAGTCTAATTTTTTTTTAATAAGGTAGAAAGTAAAAAGTTATCTTCATAAAACTTTTCAAAATCTAATCTACCTGTCAGTTGCACCCGTTGTCTATAAACGAAATTTAGGAGAAAATTGAAACTTTTCCAAAGAAGAAAAAAAAAAAGTTAGGGCATTGTCAAAAAACAAGTCTGCATAGGTAACCTCCCTACAACTACTGATGAACTGATAACAAATTCAAATTAGTAAAAATATATGCTAATACAGTAAAACCCCGTTAATCCCAGCAACTTTTGGGGCAATAAAAAGTAAGGAGTAAATGAAAGAATGTATGGGTAAGTATACATAGTAATAATAAACAAAAGTGTATTTCTGTGAAATTTTATTATCTACGTGTATAAACAATTAGTCCACAGGCCACCATAAGAAGTGAGTCGCTGATTGATAAAGTTTTCTTACCTTATGGAATCGCTTATTTATGCCTTGTCCACCGATGAATTGGGTATATGGCAACAGGGCGCTGGGCCATTTTTTTTTTGTTGACATGCCAAACTTGCCCTTCTGCGGGAACATTGAAAAGAGATAGATAAAGTTTTGATTTTCACAGGATCGTTTAATTAAATTATTTTAAAAACAGTGGTAAATGTGGCCACCGATATGAGTGGGCCGTTTTCTTTTCAACGTCCCCGCAAAGCGATATGTTTGGGGCGGTGGACACCCCAAACGGCCCACTCTTATCGGTGGCCACCTTTACCACTGTTTTTTAAATAATTTAATTATACGATCCTGTGAAAATCAAAACTTTATCCATCTCTTTTCAATGTTCCCGCAGAAGGGCAAGTTTGGCATGTCAACAAAAAAGAAATGGCCCAGCGCCCAGTTGCCATATACCCAATTCATCGGTGGACAAGGCATAAATAAGCGATTCCATAAGGTAAGAAAACTTTATCAATCAGCGACTCACTTCTTATGGTGGCCTGTGGACTAAATTAATTTATTGTTTATGTACGTAATACATTTTAGTTCTGTTTCCAGAAATTCGAAGTGGTAGTGACAAAAGATCTGTCATTTTCGTCGAAATAGATTCGTCGATGTGCTAACTTATTTATCATAATTATTCTTGATCTCGTTCTTTACAAAAATACCGGATATGCCTCGTGTCAGAACGTATGAGTATACTTAAAAATTATACCAGGAACAATGTTATATAATATTAGACAGTAGAAGCAGAAACCCCGACACCCAAACAGACCCTGCACACAATTAGTTTGGATTTCTAGGGTTCCACTGACTATAATATGTGTGTATATATACATATACATATATATATATATATATATATATATATATATATATATATATATATATATATATATATATATATATATATACATACATATATATATATATATATATATATATATATATATATATATATATATATATATATATATATATATATATATATATATATATATATATATATATTATTTTAACTAAGTTCATGTATTTATATAATATATCCACACTGATAAATTGACTATATATTTTATGAATTTAAAAAGATAAATGTCATAATTATTAATTATAATTACAGGTTGGAAGATGTCCCAAAATTAGGGATGAAATATCACCTTCTAATCAATTAAAATTGAATAATTATTATTTACCCCGAAAGAAAAGAAGAATTTAATTAATTATAACAAAAATGTTGCTTTCGTCAAATATTGACACACAGTTTTACATATTAACTTTGAGTAAGTGGTTTCAATTAAATTTCAAATGTGAAATTGGAGGACAAAAGGTATTAAAAAAAGAAATTAAAAACGAAGTAACATTTACAGTAAAACGTTATGAAAAATAAGCATTATCAAAGTAAATGTGATCAATTATACGGCAATTGTAGAAAATACCGAATCAGCAAATCAACTTATAATTTATTCCAATGGTTCTCAAACTCTCATAGTTGATGCCACCTATACTAATATAATATATTTAAATAGCCTTAGCATATATATATGTAAGTTATAGCAGCTAATTGTACTGAGGTGTCAACTTTAATGCATACTACAGGAAGACCAATCGAATATAAACCCAGTATTTTTCATTGTTCTTTGTTGTTATGTAAAAGAATATCGGCAATTTAAGCAGTTTAAAACAAATCCAAATTCCTTAAGCCGGGTAATCTTAGACATCTAAAAAGAATCATAGGTTCAAAAACATAAATAAAATCATTTAAAGACAAGACTTAAACAAATCAAAATTTATTAAATTGTACTTTAAAATAATAAAAGAACAAAAGACTGTAATTAATAATAAATATAAGTATAAAAGAAAATCCCTCGATTCACAGAAATCTTAAAGAAATTAAAATCAATACTGAAGAAATAAATTAAATACGGCTCTATATAAATTAAATAATAAAGAGTAATTAATAATAACAATCAATAATATACTAATAAATAATTTTACTAATAATTAAAAGTACTAAACTGCTGAAAAAAGTTGCATTAACTGATTTGGATAAATTGAATGTACTGTTAATAAAAAATGATTTAATTACTTGATTATTAATATATAAAAAAAAGAAAAATATATTATTGTATAGTAATTAAATAAATATAATTAAATCTATTAATGATTTAATTATATATAAACTGATTAATAATTTAAAGATTTAATGAAAACCTAAATTAACATATTTAATTTATTAAAAAGAAAGACTTGTGACTTTGTGAAGACGTAATGAGACGATTCCTTCACGTAGGCATACGTCGACGTTCGACCGGCGTAACAACGGGAACTTATGGTCAAGTAAACCCGATTAAAAACGGCCGACGGTGGCTCGGTAATAACGGTGTTGAAAATAAAGAAATGGCCCGATGAAATTAATGTCTATTAATTCATGGATCACAACACCATTACACGAAGAAAAAACACAAAAACAGGTACTAGCAGGTACCGGCAGGTACTCGTACCTGAACCATCAAAAAACGTGATGGGAGACGGGAGAGTGTCGATGAGCAAGGGCTCGTACGTAACGTCGTTAGGACGGATCTCTCCAGATTGAAGGCTCGTTCTAGCAGCGCTGGAATCTGGGGAAAATAAACTGCACGGCGGGCATCAAAGTTCACTGAGATAAACACCTTCTGAACTAGCCACCACACTACCGGTATAAGATAAAAACATAAACATAATAAAATAAAACCAAATAATATGCAATTTTTACTTAAGCCTAAACATTTGTATTTCGATTTTAATTGTTACGCGAGACGAATCTATGTCAGTATAGTTGATCATAATTGAGTACCCTTTATTGAGTAGTTATAATGTTGTAAAATCAATGAAGTAAAATTAGTATTTGTAACTTTAAAATAAACTTTTTAAAAAACTTCTAAAAAAATTTTTTATCGAACCAATATAAGTTGGATCTATTTATGTGAGTTAAAATTATTACATGGCCTCTCAAAATTATCAGGCTTCTTATACTTATTTATTTAAATATCAGCTTAACCATTCAAAAGTGGTTAAGGTAGTGTGTATTTGATGTTTCCCATTATCGCTTAACTCTTAAGTTAAATAATTGAATTATTTAACCGTAAGTAAAATTACTATAGAAGGTATAAAATATTCTTGGCGTTAACTCTGGAACCCAAAGATATAATCAATAGCTATTAGGAATCTTGCCACATAAATTTAATTAAATATTTTAGTATAATCTAAATCTATATTTAACCGCATTGAATGATATGAAAATTCTCATCTCGTCCTATTCTTTAGAATTATTTTTTTTTTAAAAATTAAAAAAAATTTAATTTCAGAACCGAGTATGAAGGAATTATCAAGATAAAGAAGGAAAAATATTATTTTATAAAAATAGAATAGGTTTCCCTGTTAAATAAAATTAAAGTTGCATCGAACCGAAGCCATATAGCTTTATCTTATTCAATTAAATAATAAAAAAAAATAGACTGCCAATTAGTGTGGCACATAGCTTCCTCGCATCCTATCATGTACTATAACAATTATTGTTATATTACTTTATTGTAATATTGTTTATAATGTAAAAACTATTAATAGTTTTAGCGATCTTTAACACTTCATAGCTGTGAGCTGTTGGTTTTACTAAAAAATTGTATTTGAACAAAATGTTTGTCTCTTTGAATAGATGAAGTTAGTTTTTTTTCCCGACCTAAAATTCAACTTTTAAATTTGAAGTTCACGTTTACGCGATCGTTGCTCGTGAACGCTTGGACGGATAACGTTGTCCAACGAACTCGTCCTGGGCATTGGTAAAATGAACATGTATACCAAATTTCATCAAAATCAGACGACATTTACTCTAGTTATCGTCGCACGTTTCATAATTCGCGGACACACAGACCGACAGACAGACAGACACGAGACCAAAAATGTTCCCTGGTGTCTGAAACGGATTTCTGTCTTGGAATTTTTAAAATCGGAGGCATAAAAGTTTTTCGTTCTCAAAAGTGAACACAATGCTTCCGTTACCTTCGGTAAGCTCGGAAGCAAAATGTTTACTGAATTCATCTATACATTGAAACATATTGTTAATAATTGTACTAGATAAGCAAATGTAAATAAATGCATACATTTTATTAATGAACTTCAGACAGAAAGTCAAAATACTTATTGAAAAAGGTCACTAAAAGTCTTTAGGTACCTTAAATAGTAGACCTAAAAATAACAAGTATGGCACGCTTCACGTAAGTACGTGGGGCGATAATCGCCGGTTTCTGTACATTAAAGTTAAAATTATTAAGTGTAATATAATTACACTAATTTTAATAGTAATATTCTTTTTCTACTGTTCAAGACCTTTAAATTGATGTATAACATGTTGTGGTAACTTAAACAATCTTTAGTCACCCGCCTATTAGCCACCATCTTGAAAATTTTAATAATTGCATATTCTTTTTCTACACTTCAAGACCTTTAAATTGATATATAACATGTCATGGTGACTAAAAACTTTTTTTTAGTTGCCCGCCATATTGGCCGCCATCTTAAAAATATTAAGTGTGAAAAATCCAAAATGTGTCCGCAGTTGTCTCAAATGCCGAGACGCACCTGCACCTGCGTGCCGAATTTTATGTTACTAGCTATAGTAGTTTATGAATTGAAACAAGCAACGGACAGCCAGGCAGAGCCGATATATAAGGTTTCTTTTTGTACTTTGTACAGAAACCTAAAACCAAAAGTAAAGTTAGGTAAAAAAAATTATATTTATTGTAAAAGAATACTCGACCTCTTTGGCGTGGTCTACTTTGAGTAAAATTTTGATCTATGACTTTAACGTTGAATGCAGTCATTTATTTCGCCGTTCCACTGATAAACATAGGTAGCGGAGGACATATAAATCATTCCTGTCCTAAGGCAGCCTGGGGGGGCTACTGTTCAACTCCGTGTTACTCCAGCAACTGTTGAAAAAGGCTTGAAATGTGAGGAAAAAATTGGACCTCGTTTTTGACGACAGTTTGTGATACAAGACCTTTCCGAATCCCCAAGTTTTAACGTTTTAAAGTTTTCCTTATTGATCTTTCTTATTGAACTGCAACTGGATATGATCAAAATCATTAATGACACCTACAGAAGTTACTAAGATTATTACTGAAGAATTTATTTTAAGTTCTTACTTTAAATGCAAACTCTACACCTACTAAATAAAAGGCATTAGAGTCACAGACTCAATAAAATATAAACCTCTAATAACATCTGTTTCAATATAATATTAAATTATATATATATATATATATATATATATATATATATATATATATATATATATATATATATATATATATATATATATAAACACTAGCTTGATTCCCGTGATTCACTACGGAGTGTGTAATTATTTAATTTTATGGTTATATTATAAGCTACTGTCAAAAAACATTAAAACTGGAATTATCGTTGATTAGTATACATGCCAAATCCTTAAAAGAGGTCCTTTCCCAAGTATTTACTTCTTAACTTCAGTATATCAGTAAAGGCTCATTCCCCTTTTTTTCTTTTCCCCTACTCCCTCCGTCTTCCATTCAGAAAATCTATTCTTGGCAGATATCAGTATTAAATTTAGAAATTATTATCATACCAAATACAATTGTATATTTAAAATAAGTAGTGGAAATTAGGTTAGTTTAGGGACCTGGTTTAAATACGAGTACATAAACATAAATTGCCGATCGGAAAACCCTTTCAGTAGGATCTTTATGTCATAAATTAAAGCTAACTTCCAAATTTTAATGGGAATTAAGTCCAAACTGATATTCTGAAGTAGAGGCTAGGAGAAATGGTCATAGGTCTAGTTTTTCCAGAGGTATCCCAGTCAGTCAGTCAGTCAGTGGTACTTGGATTTTATAAACATATAGATGGATATAAGAAAGTCGTTAGCGCACAGACTCGTAAAAACCCATTAATAAAATGTCTGATAATCGATACCATATTACTACAAGATCTACAAATAATATAGTTTGCCTTAACTAGAGCCAAGAGCTAGCGTTAATCGATTATTGATTTATGACTGATTGACTTAATTGTTCTGTCTGCGGTTAATTATTCTATTGTTACAACATTCTGTAATTTATTAATCTCCTCTCAATAATAATTTGAAGTAGTCCAACTTTAAAGGTTGTGATCAGCAACGTAAGGCTTCTTGATAAATTTAGAAAACACATTAAGTCAAAAGAGTTTTGACCCAGTAAAAAAGCACACTTTATTATCCTTCTGGATTTGACAATAAGAAAAGACGAAAAACAAGTTGTATTTACCAGGAGAAAAACTAAAACAAAAAACTTTTGCCAACTTTTTTGTTGTCCACTTTCAAATTCTACCTGTTCTTAATAAGTTAAAATTGCAGATTTTCAATTGTAACTTTCTGTTCGTTTTGGTATAACTTTTAAAGCAATCCTATTCTGACTTGCCCTCAGAAACTTCGATGGGGGAAAAAACATAAAAACCAACAATAAGAGAGAATGAAGTTTTAATTTTGCCTTATTGTATTTTGTGTATAACAACTTAGAAACTAGAATTTGGAGTAAAACAACTTAAAAACTAGTTTTGTTAGAACTTTCTAGCTAAAAAAATAAATATATATAGGGGACATTTAATAAAAATACGACACAACTTGAAACTATTTGTTTTAGGATATTGCTGTTGTTAAAATATAATTTTGAACTCAAAATTCTTCTCTAAAGTACGTTCATTATAACTCATACCACACTTTTAGCAAATGGTTAAAGGGGTATATAGGTACATAACACGAGGGTCTTGGCCAATTTTAACAAGGGCAAATGAAGGAGCGACCCCATTAAGAATGGAATCAAAAGAAAAAAATATTATTAATAAAAATAGTGTAAAATGATTATCTAAAGAGATAGTTAAACTTTTATATTGGCAAACTTTTGTTTTGATAGTATAAAACTTTTAAAAGTATAATAAAAAAACCATACAACCATGGTTCTAGAAATAATGCAGGAAATAAGAGCCTGATATTTACAAAAAGAATGTTGAAATAATATATGATGAGCTTTTCTATAAGAAACATAGCTTCATTAGTAATGAATTACAGCGTAATAAGCTGAAATAATATTTGATTGACTTAAGTAACTAAAAACTAAGTATGAATTACATATAATAATTTTAATTATTATAATTAATATTTCTTTAATTTCCCAGATGTCCCCACTGGAAAACAGCTGGAACATTCAATGCAAGCTTCAGCTTTTAGGAAATAAAATTCGATATTACTGTAGACGAGAGCATTTTGTTTATGGTACCTACCCTAATATTTCAGAAAGGAAGTGAGTGGTCTAGTGTTGTCAATAATATTATGACAACCAAATATATGACATTTTTCACATTGTAATAATAATATTTAATTTTGTAGATGAAATAATCAGTTAACATTGTTTCTATTACTAATTTAAATGATCTAATCTTTATTTAGATTTAAGTTTATTTTGTCTGATTCAGCAAACCTGGCCAGGTATAGTTTGTTTCATTCCATCACTAAAACTCTCTCATCAACACTTACTCATCATCTTTTAAACCCAGTAGATCTTCAATATTTTATATTTTAGAGCATTACAATTATTTGTTTATATTATCTGTATCATAATTGTAAAAGTCCCATCTTCATCTTGTACTTTTATCTTTAATTATTCCATCTTTATTATTTTCATGGGTAATAACACACCTTGTACCATAATCTAAATTTATCCTGTATTTATTCCCTTTATCTGATATTATACCTTTATATTAATTTATCTTATGGTATTATTAATTTATCCTCATGTTTATGAACAAATTTATTGTTATCCACTATCCTTTTACTGTCCACCCAGAAGTTTTTTAATCAGTTCACTTAAGTTTTTATTTTCTATTTTATTATATTATTTATTAATAATTGAGAAACTAGTATTTTTAGAATTTGAATATTCTTATTTGTGTATTTTTTTTATTATAATTTTAAATTATATTTATTCATTTAGTTAATTGGAATTGTTTTATTTTATTAATTATAGTTATATAATACAATAAATTCTCAACCAACAAAACAAATAAATAAAAATAACGACTCACAATCGTTAAATAATAAATGAAAGGATCAAACATTCCTTCTACTGAGAAAATTTGAAACATGGAGAATAGGTTGTTCATATAAATAGTTATAAATAACTTCTTAACTTGAAGCAGCGCATAGGCAAAAGTTGCTAATTATAGAGTAGTAATTTTCAGCAACTTTGCTTAATATTATCCAAGCGACATTCTGGAGCTATAAAGTTCTGTTCTCCCAGTTTAGTAGTGACGAGAATGTCGGAATTTGGGAAGGATAAATTATAAAAGTTTAATTTTTAGTTTCCCCGTTCTACTGGTTCTAATAGAATTAAAAGAGAGAGAATATTATAAATTATAACATGTCTTTCTTTTTTTCTGTTGATTTATATAGAAAGGATTTTTTTATGTAGCTGAAACATGACAGTTTTTCATTTAACCCATCCTTATACTGCTATAATGTCCTTTCTTTATAGTAGGCTAACGAATTTATTCTCTTGAATCCGAGGCACAAAGAGAGTACGATCTAATTTCATTACTTACTTCCATAACGTTTGGAAGCTATGTCTGCGGAAGGCAACGATATTCAAGTCTTTGTGAAAAAAAATATGAAATCGTTTCATCCCCCGGAGAACGGATCTCGAATGTCAAATAGGAAATAAAAAATCCCTTTGACCGCCTACATTTTTATTTCTTTTTTCATAACTTGAATGAAATAATAGTAAAATAGACTACCAATTGGTGTGGCACATAGCTTCCTCACATCCTATGACGTATTTTATTGATTTTATGCTTTTACAAGCCATTATTGTCTATTTTGTTTAATTATTTCTCCCGTTTTCTAAATACGTCCAAATTGTTTTGATTTTTAACATGAATTAAAGTATCAATTTAGCAAAAGTTAAAGAGCACAGACGGTTCAAATTAATCTGGGGCTATCCGCGGGTTACTTTCGATAAACTATAAAAGTTTCATACAAATCAGATAAGTACATTTGAAGATATAGGTGTAAATAAATGAACGTTTATGCGCACGAAGAAGAGAAACAAATAGGCTTAAAAGGTTATATGGGACCAACAATAGGCTAATCATGACCTACCATCCAAATTTTATTAAAATCAGACGTTAGTTTTAAAGGTATGTTGGTTCGCAAAAATTGTGCGATTGACCGAAACGGACTTCTGTCTTGGAATTTTTTAAATCGGAGACAAAATATGTTCGTTCTTCAGAACGATCACATCGCTTCCGTTACCTACCACCGGTGAGCTCGGAAGCAAAAAACGAGTACGCATAAATAGTCTGCCAAATGGTGATCGTCCTAACATCCTATAATTGGACGAATGGTCGCATGATATTTGGATCTGTTTCAACTCCCAGTAACTATTATCTAGCAACTTATCAATTTAGCAATCTTTAATGATTAATGAGCAAAGACGGTTGATTTTAGTACGGGATTTCTTCAAAATGAGTACTTTCAATGATACAGTTGCTAATAAAAACAAGTCTGTGTACACGCTGAAGGAAGCTATAGTCGCAGATCGCAGATGGATGACAATAATTCACTTCCGTAAGATGGGAAGCAAATACATAATATACATGAATGATACTTGAATATGCAACCACAGAAAAATTAAATATGTAGTAATAATTTCAAGATAAAAAGAACTTTTTATATACTACGTTTTTAAATTTTCTGTTGAATCGTATGTAATGTTGATAATATAATTGTTATTGTTATATAATATATAATGTTAGTGAAAAAAAAAAAAAGTTCCGAATTATTTACTTCACATAAATGACAACCATCCAGAGAGCTGATCTTAAACCTATAAAAGGATAAATCTTTGTACAACGGATCTCCCCAACACCAAATCTAAGCGTGCCATCGATATATTTGAAATAATATAATCGATAAATAATATAATCGATATTTCCTGTTTTGCTGTCATTCAATGTTTATCTATCACAAATTTGAGACCCGTCAAAATGAAGATTGCGTAAATATTGGATATGGCAAAACAAATAAAATAACTTGCGGATTTTTTCCGAACTAACTTTCCATACAGCAAAATTTGCTGAAAACTAATTAAATTCTGCTGAAAGATGGCTAAAAGTATTAAAATAATGCATTGTCATCGTGTTCTGAGCTATGCTAAAAGTTTCAAATGTCTAGCTATTCGGGAAGTTAGTTAGAAATCGATTGCCAGATTTGTACCGGACAAACAAACAAACAAACAAGAATGCAAGCTAATAAAAACGTAGTAAAAAAGGGTTATTCTAGTTTTCTACAGTGCCATTTACTTGTAAGCATTTGGTGTTTATCCAAATATATTTGTATAAATTGTTTCTTACGGTTCTTACTACTAATTTTAATATACGAAGATATAATTATTATATTTTTTTTCACAGAAAATTTCAGAAATAGTTCAAAAGGGAGTGAACGAGCAATTAAGAACACACTTTTGAGGTTGGCTCTCTCTGGCTCTCAAAAACATTCATTTTGTTGAAATTAGTTAATGTCATTGGGCTATATAAATAAAGCCCTATAAATAATGTTAACCTGTTATAATGTTAAATTTAGACCTATAATAATATTTTTCTTATTTGTCACGCATAACTCCCACAATTTGTAAGCTATAGAGAGATTGAAACTTGATGCAAAAATCAGTAAGTACAAGTAATTTTTGTATTAAATTTTCAGTAAGTAAAAGAAACCTCTGCAATCTTTACCTTTTAAATCCAAACAATTTAATTCATGGATTCGATTCCCAGTCAGAAAACATAAATGAGGTCCGCCTTACCACTAATGAATGACAACATTCATAAAAAGAATGGTAAGTAAAATCCTGAAGTACACTCACAATAACACTTATTCCAACAATCAACTCTTTTCCATAATGTGAATATCAATCCATAATTAGATTAACTCCAATCCTAAGTTGAGGTTAAATTATTGCTGTAGTTTAATTAAGTTAAAATCAATGTAGCTTAAAAGCCCTTCAACATACAATGTCTATTATTATATCTCGAATATCATAATATAAAAAGTTTAAAATAGCACCATAAGCTATAACAGAATTATGTATCTTAGCTATAAATTAGGTAAAATTGCAACCCTTCAATAATTTTACCAAAAATAAAATTCATTCAATTCATTCAGTGCAGCTGTAGCGGGATACCCGGTAGGAACGAAGTTCCTTACGTTTTTCATAAAATATAAATTATAAAATCACACTGCTAAGTATACGATGCTAACTACATATACATGGCTGCGTTATTTATAAAGAGACAAAATTAAAAGTAACTAACTATTTGTACTTATCGGAGTTAAGGCAAAACCCAAAGAAAAACATTCTTTTATCATTGAAGCGAGCGTCTTGCAATAAATATGTATTTAATATTGAGAAAATAAATTAATCATGATTAGTTGATAGTTAAAGAAGATTATTGTAGTAGAGTGAGGGAACAGGACTGTTCTCTAATACTCTTGTCCCGGCATACTACATTAAAATTATTATAAAATATATCACTTTACAACACAAAAACTTCTGCTTATATCAGGTTGAAATTTTACATGCCTGTTTCAATATAACTTTAGACGATGCGTATGAAGTTTTATTAAAATCTTTAAGTTAGAACGTAAGATATCGGTAAAAACCTTGTTTTCTCTTTTTTAAACGTTTAGGACCGCTTTAATAAATTTAGCGATCTTTAAAACTTCATAGTGGTGTCGGAGTCGATTTTACTAAAAAAAAAAAAAAAAAAAAAAAAAAAAAAAAAAAAAATTGTGCATTTGAACATAATATGTAGCAAATTTCAACTAAATCGGTCATCTTTTACTCAAGTTATCGTCATCGGTCGATTTCGTGACGGTGGTTTTTTTTCGGATCCTCCAGACGCCGTAACGTGCCATAAGGAACTTCGTTCCAAAAACAGAAGAATGTCACAAAATATTACATTCAAACGACTTAATATTATTTTGTAATACATTTTTTAATGAATACTCATATTTAAGCTATATTTGTAATTTGTTTCATTCATGTCTCATAGTAAAATTATTCAGACACTGTTTAATTTTCAACACGTAAATTCGAGATGGGAAAGACCAAATGCCGAATATTCGGGAGGGGCAAAACCTGAATACCGCATGTGTGGATCATTAACCCACATGGCCCAAGCTCAATTTAACTAGTATTAAAAGGAATCACATCTCTACACATAAACGTCTGCCTGTACCAAGTAAACATTTTACTCGTACATGCCTCTTTCAATTTAACTTTAGGACGTATGATATTAGTAAACCATGATTCCCTCTTTTTAAGACTTTAGATCCGATATAAATAATTTATTTCTTTAACACTTCCTTGTGTCATCCTGGTTTGTTATACTAAAAAAAAAGTTTGCCTTATCGAATAGATGAAGGTAGAATCGTTTCCCCTAAGTCTTAAAATTCAAATTTGAAGCTTATCTTCATGCGAGCAAAAGCTTGGACTATAACCGCTATTCAACGAACTTAGCCTCAGCATTGGTTTAAAAGAAACATTTAAACCAATTGTCAATTAAATCCGTCATTATCACTCAAGCTATCATCGCGCGCGTAAACGTTAATAAAATAATTTATATAAAAATGCCATTTTTCAAAACTGGTCTTATTTTCAACTTTTTTTTTTTTTTTTTTTTTTCTGTATTCTTCACCTTAGTTATATCTATGTGCAAAATTTGGGGTAGTTTGAATGGCAGTAATTGGTTCAAAATTGGGGTAATAGGTGGGCGATGAAACTTAAAATGCAAATAAATTTGACGCCATTTTTTTTTTTTTTTTCACCTTAGTTGTATCTATGTGCAAAATTTGGGGAAGATTGAATCATAGGAAGTGGTTCAAAATTGGGGAAGCGGAAATGTGTTATGAAACTTACAATGCAAAGTAATATAAGACCAGTAATAATAATTAATATAAAAATGCAATTTTTCAAAACTGGTCTTATTTTCAACTTTATTTATTTATTAATTTTTTTTGGTTTCTGTATTCTTCACTTTAGTCGTATCTATGTACAAAATTTGGGGAAGATTGAATCACGGTAAGTGGTTCAAAATTGGGGTAATAGGTGTGCGATGAAACTTAAAAAGCAAATAAATTTGTCGCCATTTTTTTTTTTTTTTTTTTTTTTGGTTTCTATATTCATCCCCTTAGTTGTATCTATGTACAAAATTTGGGGAAGATTGAATCACGGTAAGTGGTTCAAAATTGGGCTAATAGGTGTGCGATGAAACTTAGAAAGCAAATAAATTTGTCGCCATTTTTTTAATTTTTTTTTTAATTTTGGTTTTCTATATTCTTCACCTTAGTTGTATCTATGTACAAAATTTGGGGAAGATTGAATCACGGTAAGTGGTTCTAAATTAGGGTAATAGGTGTGCGATGAAACTTAAAAAACAAATAAATTTGTCGCCATTTTTTTTATTTTGGTTTTCTTTATTCTTCACCTTAGTTGTATCTATGTACAAAATTTGGGGAAGATTGAATCACGGGAAGTGGTTCAAAATTGGGGAAACGAAAATGTGCGATGAAACTTACAAAGCAAAGTCATATAAGACCAGTAATAATTATTCATATAAAAATGCCATTTTTCAAAACTGGTCTGACTTTTAACCTTTTTTTTTTTGGTTTCTGTATACTTCACCTTAGTAATATATGTGTGCAAAATTTGGGGAAGATTGAAAGACGGTAAGTGGTTCAAAATTGGGGTAATAGGTGTGCGATGAAACTTAAAAAGCAAATAAATTTGACGCCATTTTGTTTTTATTTTTTTGTTTGTTTGGTTTATGTATTCTTCACCTTAGTTGTATCTATGTGCAAAATTTGGGGAAGATTGAATGACGGTAAGTGGTTCAAAATTGGGGTAATAGGTGTGCGATGAAACTTAAAAAGCAAATAAATTTGACGCCATCTTGTTTTTATTTTTTGTTTGTTTGGTTTATGTATTCTTCACCTTAGTTGTATCTATGTGCAAAATTTGGGGAAGATTGAATGACGGTAAGTGGTTCAAAATTGGGGTAATAGGTGTGCGATGAAACTTAAAAAGCAAATAAATTTGACGCCATTTTGTTTTTATTTTTTGTTTGTTTGGTTTATGTATTCTTCACCTTAGTTGTATCTATGTGCAAAATTTGGGGAACATTGAATGACGGTAAGTGGTTCAAAATTTGGGTAATAGGTGTGCGATGAAACTTAAAAAGCAAATAAATTTGACGCCATTTTTTTTTTTTTTTTTTTATTTTTGGTTTCTGTATTCTTCACCTAAGTTGTATCTATGTGCAAAATTTGAAGAAGATTGAATCACGGGAAGTGGTTCAAAATTGGGGAAACGGAAATGTGCGATGAAACTTACAAAGCAAAGTAATATAAGACCAGTAATAATAAAAAGACACACAGACAGAAAGACAGAGTTTATATTTTTGAATGGAAGAAGCTCGCTACGCTAGCCTTCCATTAATTTAATTCAAAAAATTAGCAAAGACATGCCTTGAGAGGTTGGTTTGGTGAAAAATTAGGAATTTTAAATTAGTATTTTTAATAATAAGTGGAGACTTGTAACAAATATTTGTACTGACAATCATAGGATATCTATGGAATTTTAAGGAAACTTATCAAAACAATTGACAATAGCCACCTAGGTTAGAGAAAATTTAATTTAAAAACTAAAGGATGAAATAGTAATCTTCTAGTCAGCCTGAAGATGACCCAAAGAGGGGTCGAAATATCGCAAAAGTGAGCTTCTAATTTTTTCCTTTTAGACCCTACTTACCAATAAGAATCATTAATTTAATGTTATCAATGGTGTTTATTAACTTAGAGGTAATGTAAAAGTTATCGTGGTCTGTCTTTGAACAAAGCAGAAGTTTCTATAGGTATCTTAGTCAACAATCTTCTTCGATAGTTTTAAGGTAAAAGAGCAATCGAATAAGTAAGTTCAAAGATTATACCAAATGTAGTTAGTGATAGTTATAAGCTCTAAAGACAATAGATAGAACACATCTCATAACACAATTTAATCTAACTTTTAAAAACAGGAAAGTGACAAATAACACTAAATTTGTTGCTTAAAGTTATAAAAAGCATAATGTAAGAAAAATACTTTGTCCTATTTTAAAAAGTATTTTTCATAAGAGATCTTTTTTAAAAAAAAGGACGAATTATAAAACACAACACAAATGAGGACGCACTTTACTGCACTGCAAAATTAATTACCTAAAAATTCGGTCAAGTGTGTCCTTCGACAGAACACAACAGAACGTAAGTGTCACTTTTCACGGTTTCTCACAAAAGAAGGAATAAAGTAATGCAGACATTTCTATTCGTAATTTTGCCAGCTATTAAAACATAATGTTAAATTCTGAATAAGTTTAGTAAAATTTAAACTACATAAAACCACAAGAAGATGCAAATAATAATTCCATATTCTTCTTCTTACTAAAAGTCCCTCCACCCAATCTTTTTCTAAGAGCCACCTGCTGTCGATTATTAAATTTTTCGAAGTATAATAATAAAATATACAAACATTATCTATCAATTAAAGTAGTATATTGCTTCTACCCACATTCTTTGGACGACTTGTTTCATGAGTATAATATAAATAAAGCCCAAAAAGCCCTAGGCTGGTTTTGACTATTTTTAAGGGACGTAGGTAAAAAACTAACAACACCTAAAGCCTCGTTTCCATTCTAACAAGTTGCAGGCACATGTCCCGCAACATGTCCCCGGCACATGTTGCGGGACATATTTCAGGCTTTAGCCTCCGCAACTTGTTTTAGCAACTTGCTCTAGCCCCGCAACATGTTGCAGACTGTTTCCATTTCAACAAACTCCTGGCACTTGTGCCGGCAACATGTTGCGGGACAAATTTGTAGTAATGGAAACGGGGCTTAAGACATAGAAACGAACTGGTTTATACTTAAAAGTCTAGAATATACAATTACTGAATTACACGAGGGCCAGAATAAATTTACATAAACGGAGCAATATGTATTAGTCAATGAAAGATATACTAGGATATTCCCATTTGCAAATAGTTAATTAAGTCAATTTGATTTTGGTAATAAAATCATTACAAGTTATTCTAGATCAATTTATTTTTTTTAATTGTATTTTTATTTTCAAGAATCTGTGGAATTTGTCTGATTGGAAGGTTTGTGGCATTCATATAGCATCCAAAGGGGTTTATGGAACACAAATATAGATTAAAAAATACAAAGAAACAGTCTCTTTACGGAAGATTTTTGTGGGGACTGCAACAATGAATATGTAGGACAAACGGGCCGCAATTTCAAAACAAGAGCGAGGGAACACCTACAACGTCCTACCAGCAGATTTAACCAGCATCTCATTCTCATTGAACTTAATCACGTGCGAGCTCAGCATAAAATCGGGTTCCTCCATTTTGCCAAGAAAGGACGCAGGCTCAACTCACTGAAGAACTTATCAGAAGAGATTATCAGAAGTCAATGCAGAGCGGGGGATAAAAATCTTAATGAGTGGGAAGAAGCTTCCTCTTTGGTAACAACCCTGGCTAGAGCGTCCACAAAGATGTCTTACGTCAGTCTCCGACATCGTATGATTCTCCCTCTACATGTTTCTATTTATAATAATGTATCTCTAGTTCTATCGAAAAAGGTATGCTCTTTCTTTATTTCTTTATTTCTTTGACTGAATTTTTAGCTTTCTTTTTCTTATCATTTAATTTTAGCTCAACTTTTTTTTCTTTTTACTTTCTCATATAAAGAGAAAGTATTGTGATGGCGCGAAAATTCGATTTTGAGATTTTGATGGATTTACACGTTTTGAGGTCCCCTGAGTCCAAAAAAGTGGTTTTTAAAAAATGTCTGTCTGTCGTCTGTCGTCTGTCGTCTGTCTGTCGTCTGTCTGTCGTCTGTGCAGACGCCTGGAGCCCAAACTACTGGGCCGAATTTGACGAAATTTGGCATACATGTTCAGAAAAATCATACCCCGAGGCGAAATCGAGAAATGAATTTTAGCTCTAAATTTGGGGGCGCTACCCCCCAAAAACTCTGAAAAAACATGAAAAAAAATTATTTCTCGAAAACGGTTCCGACGATTTTGATTAAAAAATTCTAAAATGTAGTCCATTTGAATACAAATCCAATGATATAAGCCGTTTTCCCGGGAAAAATCTAGTTCCTGAGATATTAGCTTAAAACGCGGACGGAGAGAGCCCGGGTTCGATTCCCCGACCAGGAGAAGTTATTTTTATGATAAATTTTGATGTTCAATAATATTTAAATGTACATTTGAAAACTAATAAATGGAAACACTGGGCTAAGTAATTATAAACTCATATATGAGAAAGTTTGTCTGAGTTGTCTCGGACCGATTTTTTTTTATTTATTTATTTATTTTTCTTTTTTTAAACTTATATTATTGGTATAGTAGTGTCTTTTAGTTATTTTGTTGTAATTTCTGACTTAGTTTTCTTAATTGTTTAGTGATTGGTTATTTTTTTAACTCGTTTTTGATTTATTATTGTCTTAATTAATTTCTTGTTCACTCTTAGCTTATTGTTTATTTAGCTTATTTTAGATTTATCTCTTAATTTTGTTATTAGTTTTTACTTGTGTTCTTTTAATATCAGTATATAAGTAAGTTTTAACACTTAGTGTTTGTTCTTAGGCACTGATGAGCTTTATAAAAGCCAAAAGCTGCTTTGATAAATAAAAAATCTTCCGTGGAGAGACTGTTTCTTTGTATTTATTAAGATGACCTCCATCAACGCTCCGCTCCCTTTGCTCAAACAAATATAGATTGATATTGTAGGACAGGGTCGGGTTTATGTTATGACCCATGGACCACAGGCTCTGGTTGCTAAGAAATTTAAAGCTCTAAAAAGAACAAATAGAAAAAATAGAAGTCAGGACATTCAAAGCATTGTAAACAAGGATACAAAAATAGTTTTCAACGTAGGAAAGCAAGGTTATAAAAACTACGTTGAAGCGAGCTCTTTGCTCGCTTCAATAAATCAAGCGACAAAAAAGTAAACCCTAAAGTCTTGAGAGGAAGGAAGGTTTCCCTCTCCCTTCCTCCTTTACGTGCCAATTTTCGTTTCTCATTACTGTCGGTGTACACAATAGCTCTTTAGAAGCGTTGAATTTCCGTCGACCCACTTAGTATTCTAGGGTGGAGTAGTTCGTATCCTCCTACGGAGTATTTTTTTGTTCGGAATGTGATGCTACTTCGTCTAAAGTCTAAATGGTTGATTTTTTTTCCCTCAGAGCCGATAATCAATAAATTATTGAATTTGCAAAACTGCACTACTTTCTATACATTTTTAGGTTGTAAAACTATAATAGTGATTATTTATTTTTTTATTTTTGATTTGCCGGTGGTGTATGTCGAAGACGTCAAGCTAGCAAAAAACGTAAGACAATGCATTTTTTAAAGCAGTGGTTTATAACCATTTTGATTTTTAATCAAAAAATAAGTAGCTTTTAAATTATTAAAATAATTCTGGGATAATGAATTAAACCTATGATGTCTGATAAACATGTCTGGGTGAATAGAGACATGATTAGTAAGAAAAAATGATTGCAGGCAATATTGATGAATGATATCTTAGCCATGGCCACAACCTACATAGATTGGACTAGGTAAATATTAATCTTTTAAAAATAAATCCTACAAAAAAATAAAAATTGGGCAAAAAAACTCTTGGAGACAAGCAATGACGTTGTACAACTATAATAGTGAGTATTACTTTTTAGGAATAAAAAGAATCAATGTATGCAATAATATTTACTTATTAGCTAGTGTGGAATTGGTAATACTAATCATCTTAAAGGTAAGGAAAATGAAATAGGCAAAGTGCTTATTGCTTGGCAGGCCCAAACCGTCACAGGCTCATGTACAAAAGAGAGTAAAAGGGGCCAAGTATAGAATAAACTTGAGGTCATCAGGTTTTATGGAGAGGCCATTAATGGGTGAGATTTTCTAGAAGATTTATGCAACTTGATTCGTTAATTTTTTACATTGCAATAAAATAATTATCCTAACATATTCAGTGGCGTAGCTAGTGCATTGGGGGCCCCTCGCCAAACAAAATTGATGAGCAAACAAAAAAATCAAACAAAAAACTCTTTCGTTTAGAACTGGGAGCCCCCCTCGTCGTTGATTTGGGGGCCCCCTGGCGGTGGGGGGCCCTCCCGCAATGCGGGCCCATAGTTACGCCACTGAACATGTTTTAGTTAAATTTAAGTTCTTAAACCACAGCATACCATAACTAAACCAACAATAATTGTTTATTTCTATTTTACAATCGTCAGAAATAAATATCATCAGATAAGGTTTGTTGGAACGAAGTTCCTTATGGCACGTTCTGGAGCCCGGGAGTGAGTCCGAAAAAACGACCAAAATCACCGTCACGCAAAAAGCGTCACGAAATCTACGGATGACGATAACTTGTGTAAAAGTTGACCGACTTAGTTGAAATTTGGTACACATGTTCATTTTACCAATGCCCAGGATAGGTTCGTTGGACAACGTTATCCGCCCAAGCGTTCACGCGCATCGCTCGCGTAAACGTAAGCTTTAAATTTAAAATTGGAATTTTAGGACGGGAAAAATTCCAACTTTATCTATTTAATGAGACAAACAACTTTTATAAATTTTTTTTTTAGTAAAACGAACACCAACTCTGCTGTGAGGTGATAAAGATCGCTAAATTTATTAAAGCGGACCTAAACGATTTAAATAAAGAAAACAACGTTTTTACCAATATATTATGTTCCAACGAAACGATTTTAATAAAACTTCATACACATCGTCTAAAGTACAATTGAAACAGGCATGTATAATTTCAACCTGATACAAGCAGCAGTTTTTTTACAGTGACGTGATATATTTTACAATTTTTAAAAGTTGATGTCCGAAATATGAGGTTTGTAGATAATATAGGTGGAATATTAAGAATGTAGAGTGTTTCCCCCACACCAATATTTCGTGCGCAATTTTAACTCTTCTATCTTTCCATCTCTCTCTCACTATACTCTCTCTCTCTCTTACTCCTTCTTCCTGTCAAACTCGCTATTTATCCACAAAACAACGCTTTTTTCCAATTATTGTTTCTATCATTGAGAAAAGTATTCGTATATTATTTAAAATGGAAAGTGCACCAAGAGAATCGTCAGAAATTGACAGTGTCGACTGTGTTAAATTATTAACCAGTAAAACTGTAAATATATAATTATAAATTGATGTAATAAAATAATATTGCTCATAAGCGGATCAAGGGATTTTTGTAATAAGTTTTATGTAATAATTTTACTAATAATAATTTTCTAATTGAGTCAAAAATATTTATTGGAACGAGTAGTTAGCAACGTATCGTACTTAGCAGTGTGATTTTTTATTTAATGAAAAATATAAGGAACTTCGTTCCTACCTGGTGTAGGACACCACACTATTTTTTTTTTTTTTTTTATGGATAAACTAAGGTAAATAAATTAAAATAAGGTAGCTAATTATTATCAATGATGTCTTGAATGCTGAATTCTAATATTTATATAAAGCAAGGTATCGCTTGGCTCTATCATGGAAGCGAGCGTAATGCAATAAATATTCGATATTATGAGAATAGTTAATCATGATGAGTTGATAGTTAAAGCGGATGATTGTATTAGAGAGCCGTGAAGTGGGGGAGAAGGGTACATTTCTACATATTTCTTAACTTACATGTTTCGCCCATTTTCATTTCAACTATTATAATATGTATCACTTCACTACACTTCTACTTGTTTCTAGTTGAAATATTACATGCGTTTCAATTGTAGTTTAGACGATGTATATAACGTTTTATTTATATCGTTACGTTAGAACGTAAGATATTGGTACAAACGTTGTTTTCTCTATTTTACGTTTAGGTATGCTTTAATAGCTTTAAAGGTCCTTATCACTTCACTGTTGGTTTTACAAAAAAAAAAAATAAATAAAATAAAATGTTCGTCTCATCAAATAGGTGATGATAGAATCTTTTCCCGTCCTGAAATTCCAATTTTACATTTGAACCTCTCGTTTACGCGAGCGTTGCGTGCTTACTCTTGGACGGATCACGCTATCCAATGAACATAGTCTGAACATTAGTGACAGGAACACGAATAGAAAATTTCAACCAAATCATTCAATTTTAACTCAAGTTATCGTCGGAGACGTAATCGTTACATACAGACAGACTGCAAGATGCATATTTAGTTGAATGTAAGAATCACATCATTCTTTTTGGTGTGCTCAAAACTTGAATAAGTTCAACTAATTCTAAGTTAGAACTATTATTTTTGGCAAAGACGCAGACAAAAGAAAGAAAATGCTTGAGGCTAAACAAGTAATTTAGCATTATTCCTTAAAGTTTAGGACAAACTTTGATATCTGTTTAAGATTCCAGATGGCTCAACTTAGTTTCTAATTTAGCTTCTTTTCAGCAGGGATTTCCAGAAGTTTGCATTGTATAATATCTTTGAGTAAGGATGGAGAAGCTAAAGATAGCATGAATTACTTTGTTTAGAATATCCAGGTCCAGGTTGTTCTAAAACCTTCCATCTAATTTTTACCTATCCTTATAATGCACAAACTAAAAACAAAATAAATAAAAACACTATCCTTAAAATTTTCTCATTAGAATTGTTTGACATAAGTTGCATTACATTTAAGTGTCCTTACAGTAGGTATTATTAATGTAAAACTTATTTTGTTTTAAAAAAAAGTCAAACTTAAAAATGGCGTGACGAAGTGCTCATTCTGTTTCTTAAACCGAACACTTATTTTTATTGGATTCTACTAAAAGTGAGTAGGGGTATAACTTTACTGGCTTAACAATAGACACATGTCATGCATAATAGTCAAATAAAATCTAAAACGTATAATTACACGAACACATAATTGCAAAATAAAATTGGAGTAATACGTTAGAGTATTAGCAGACCAAAACCGAGAGAAATTATAAAATTAAATCAATTCCAGGAATCACAATTGCCACTTTATTGTCAAACCATTATAGAAAACAAAGTACATCATTTTAATAATTGTGATCTAAATTATTTAACAGCTTGTCGTCATAGTTCAGGAGATGGCGTGCAAAAAAGTGTCTGACTAACAACAAGCTAGAATTTTGTACACAAGTCAATCTTTTAGCGCCTTTTAAGAATATGTGGTCGGCTAAGTTCGTCTGCGGGACATAGCTTGGCAATAGACGTTTGAAAAAAAAAAAAACTTACTTCACTCCCTAGGTGCATAAATAACTATTATTTTCCAACTTTAGAAGCAGAGTTGTTAGAGACGGAGGTAAAGAACTGCTGTCAATATTGGTATACTACTCTTAATACTGGAATATTGCTCTCAATACTAGGTAATACTGCTCACAACAATATCTTTTACAAGGTGGACACAACAATATCTTTCAAACAGAAACGGGCATCAAAAGCGCCGAAGAAATAGTCCTTAAAAAAATATGGCTATTGGCTTGACAGAGCAGTTAACTTGACTATGCTTGTTAGTCCAAATCTTAGTCGAATTTTAAAAAATAAATTAGGGAAAAATCTTTGATACAAAGAAGCATTATTTAATTTAAATAACATCTCTCACTGCCTCTATAAATGTCTAATAAATAACAATATAATATGAATTGTGAACAAAATAATATTAAATATTGAAAACAATTGTAGGTTATTAACATAACAAAATTATATTCCCAGTTAAACTTGTTTACGTCTAGTTGGCATGCCTGGAATTAGATCACAAAAACAAGCCACTTCCAGCATGAAAGAAAAATTATGGATTTAATAAATCGTTATTTTTAAATGTTTTAGTGGCTAGGTAGCGGAGACCGGGGCTGGTTGTTACACTTTTTTTTCTTTATTTTGCCAGGGCATAAGTATTATAAAGTAATTTAATAAGAGTCCTTTAAAACAAACAGTTAGCTACTTAAATTTTTTTTTCGGCTCACAATATTCACGTCTCTTATGGTAGGGTCTTAAAATCTCAGATAACTTAAATTGTAACAACCTAGCACACTATGGGGGTAGGTTGTTCCAGGTATTGGGGTAAGTTGTTACTAGAACTAACTAATTATTTATGGACGTTCCAAATGTCTTGAATTTATTTAGTAACTCAATCGAACTCCTTCTTATGCATTTTAGATTCAAGCAATTTAGATTTCAAGAACTTCAATTTCATTAGGTTGCTTGGGTAATAAAATAAAAACAACATCAAATTCAACAATTTGTTTCATATTTAGGTACGTAATAGGATAATTAGGTAAGGATACAATAAATCAAATTAAATTTTGATGAAAAAATTGATAAATAATGACTACATTAAAATTTTTCAAAACCAGTTAAATAGAGAGAAAAGCAAAATATTATTGAATCTCAAGCATATTTAATAACTGAACCTCTACTTGCTCGTAAACAGCTTGAGGCTCATTCCTACAAATTAAATTAAAAAACTATAGCTTATAAGTGAATTCTAAACAGTTTGCAAAAATTTACTTATAATTTATTTTATACTACTTACAAATAAGAAAATGGTGAAATACTACTCTAAATAAGAAAATTATACCCATTTGACAATAAATAATTCAATTTTCTCAAGAGCAACGTTGAAATAAAAATATATGTAGAATATAATATCGGTAAATTAAAATTATTGAAAAAATATGAAGCAAAATCTCATCATATTTTTTAATTAAAATGTTTCGTTTCCCCTTTGATTTAAAAAAATTATAAGTTGATTTTTTAAAACATATTTCTAATTACATGCTTTTATTCGTATTCTTCTCACCAAACCCTTTCATTTTATACCCATATTATGGGCGTACTAAAAAATTACTAGTCCGCCATCTTGGGCTGCCCACCATATTGGATTTAGAATGACGTCACTTAGCTAACCATGCATTTTCATTCAAACTAAACATGTATGCAAAATTTCAATTCAATCGGTTGAGGATTACTACTTTAAAATTCAGTTGCAAGATTTGACCCGAACATACATTGCAAGTTAAATAAAAGCTTTTAAAAAAATTGATCTAGTTTTTATTCATTATAAGTAAAAGTCGAACAAAATCTCGGTTGAAACAGTTAATTTAATATTAATTTACATTCCTAGGGTTGGTTATTAAAGAGAAGAAGTAATGGGGCAGGTTGTTTCAGTGTAACAACTTACCCCGTAACAACCAGGCTCCCTGCTTCTGCTGCCATTTTGGACGCAATCAAGTAAAGCGTCTGTCTACCCATATAAGTTTAAAAGATCTAATAAACTGAGATAATTAAGCTTAATGAACACTGATTTCAATCTAGTATTTACTATAGCAACATTAAAGCAAATAAAGACTGCAGAATATCTTATAGCACTTTTTTTTACTTTTAAGGGTATAAATCATCACATAAATCAGTTCGTATCAGTAGAATGAAGAGACCTGTCCTCAAGCTGATAACGGAAGAACTAAGGTCTATTGTCCTTGGCAGACTGAATTAGGCATTGTAGTGATCCACCTCCACCTCAGTTCAAATTAAATTCAGTATTTAATAACCTACCCCATGTAACAACCAGCCCCAGTCTCCCCAATACATAGGCCAGTTAGTTACTCGGGCCAAAAATAGTGCCTTACCTCCGAAATTTAAGGAACTGAACCGATTAGCTTGAAATTTTGTGAGTTGATGGGAAAGGGCTCAAATAACAAAAGTTATATATAGTGCCGATGTGCGCTTCCGCCCCAGGGGCGGTTGCCACCCCTTCTCGGGGGTGGAAATTACTTTGCTCAAAATAACCCCGGGAATCGATAGAGGTTCTAATTTTAAGAAAAAAATGTAGTATAAAGTTTTTTTGTTAAATCAATATTTTTTTAGTTATTGAAAACTTGCAATTTTCATCGAAAAGAAAAAACGGTTTTTGACGTTCTTTTACGAATAACTCAAAAAATACAATTCTTATCGAAAAAAGTGTAGTGAAAAACATTGTAGCTTATGGAGAAAGAGAATTTTTTTTTTTTTTTTGTAGGTCCAATACAAAGCGAGATAAGGTCGATGAAAGATCTTTTTCTTTTGATTACTTGGATCGATGTATTAAACGTTAAATAACGTGAAAAGGATTGATTTTTCGGATATAATAACTTTAAAATGAGTATGTAAAATATAAAAAGTGTGTTATGCCTTAACATATTTGTTTGATTATAACAATAATCACAAATTAACTAATATAACATTGCGAGTCCACAGAAACATACAAAAAAGAAAATTAAGATAAAAAGGTTTAATCGATTTTAGCTGAAATGAGTAAAATCATTCGCATTAATCATAAACTATGGTAAAAAACAAAGATGTTTAAAAAGATAAACAGAATTACTGGATCATAAACAAATAATTAAACAGCGTGTTATAGTTTTACGTAAATTATAAAATGTTAGAGCTCCAATTATTCTTCTTTTTTTTTTTTCTTGAAAAAAAGAAAAATCATAATTAAATTTAAATGAAGACTAGATGGAGGTCCATAACCATTTTAACAATTCTTAGCATCTATTGTTAAAGAAGATTAACAATGGCTTAGGAAATGAAAACCCTCTATATAGGATTCAAAAAGAAAGGAAGAAAAAAATATATACAACGAAAAGGAAATTAAATAAGTCTCGGGGCGGAATCTGAACCAACAAGACTATAACCTCTTAAATACAGGACTCGCCAACAATAGAAAATGGTTAACCTTCTTGAAATGTTAATTTTTTCAATATAAGATATAAACTTTTTTTAAGGATTCATTTGATGATATGTATTTATTGAAAATAAATGCGTGAGGAGAATGTATAGACGTGAAGTATATCTATAGCGAACTTAGTAGTCAAGATGCCGATTTTCTTCCTTTTTCCTCCTTTTCTACAAAAAGGTTGTTTTTAGGTTTGTAAAATGGGATTCAGAAGATCAAATGCAACCCTCATTCAAAAACATTTTCGCTCGGGTTAAAGAATTGACCTTTTAGAGAAATTTGTGTAAAACAGATTTTATCTTAGTCGTTGTAAAATAGATAAGAGTATCTTGACTCTAAATCTTCAGAGAGAATTGGAGTAGGGGTTTCTCTTTTCTATTCAAAAGCATGGGATTAAGAAATTGAAAGAAGGAAATAAGTTTTTTGTATGGGTGAGGAAAAGTATGCTCATTAAATAAACCAACAAATAGAATAATAGTTTTTAAAAAAAAGGATTAGCTCGTGTTAGTAAAATATTAAAGATTAATATTTACAATATATTATATGCACGTTGAACTCAGTTGCATCATGTGGTTGCATCAAACGTTTCCGTGGAACAAATATGCTTTCTTATTATTCAGAGCTTATTGTCAGAGGTATGTGTTGTGTAAAATATTAAAGATTAATATTTACAATATATTATATGCACGTTGAACTCAGTTGCATCATTGTAGTTGCATCAAAAGTTTCCGCAGAACAAATATGCTTTCTTATTATTCAGAGCTTATTGTCCACCAGACCGTTTGCATCAAGTATACATTAATTTTTACGGATTAATTTTGGTATCTAAAAACTTTTAGATTTACTGGATAGTAATAAATCTTTACTATAATTTCTAATCACATTAACAACTAAACCTTTACATATCTCTCTAGATTCTAGATGTTCAAAATTGAGAGCATCTAGAGATGAGAATCAATTACCAACAAAGATTTTATAAGATTTAATCCTTAAGAGGCATAATCGTCAAGGTAAATCTTCTATTTGAATTTATGATTGATCAGAATTTTTTATACCAATCCCTTAGCATCCTCTCTCGTTAAACGTCGTATCACCTTCCGACCTAATCCTCTTGTTGCACGTCCAACCATCTCCCTTCCTAATACACTCCCCCTATCACCTCCCGTCCTTAGATGGCCAATCAATGATGACACTTAATTTACTTCATAATTTTCTTGGTTACCCAACCATGTAAATTAGATGTCATGTGGCAAGCATTTAATTGGTTACCCTTACCCACATATAAGGAATACTTTTGACTAAATAGCAATAAAAACAAAGGGATATTTAGTCCAAATAACTTTGAAACAAAGGAACATCACTCATCTGAATGTAAATGTGATAATATCCATTAAGGTGGCCACACACAAAGAGGATTTCTTCTTCGAGTATGACCACCTTTAGTCTAATTCTAATTAACCATGAAGACAAGGGAATATTTACACATTAAAATAATTTAGGATGGGTGACCAAGCAAATGTGTGCCTAAGACTGACTGAAACTTAAGTTTGAATCAAATAAGTTACGACACCCTCAGTAATATTAATTTTGAAAATAATGTAGAATAATAATAATGAATTATTTATTTATGTATTCTGGCCGCCGCTTGTTGGAACGCCACAAAGAGGGGCATAATTTATGTTCAATTTTATAGTATTGGTCCATTCTGATACCGTAAGTATCTGCCTATTGCTTAAAAATTCATTAGCTTTTGTTATCTCTAAAATTACACACAACTATACCTTGCCATTTACTCTTAAACCATTTTTCAAAGGCTTTCTCTCGGAGGGAACGACGAATCTTCTTAATACTATATTGATCCCCAAGAGTCTGGAATTTGAGTACGAGACGGTCAGCACAATCGGAAATTTCAGCGGCATAATTGAGTATACTCTGCAACTGCACTTCGTTCGCACTTCTCAATTTTTAAGTATGCTCAGGTGTTGCAAGGGAGCTTCCCACAAACATCTAAGAATACCGAGGGTCGGTATCGGCGAGGTGCATAGAGCATTGCTGTTGCTGAATTTGCAGGCAGACCTACTATGGCTTTAGTACATCGCCGTATGATAACATCAACACCATCAAGAAATGCAGGAAAAGTCAGTGGTGCTGTTTATAAAAGGTAAGTTAAGGTACGAAAAATTTATTGATTTAAAACGTTAAGCTTCTGGCCTGGTTTAAGTAAGTACGATGATACTAACATATTCACATTATCATTAAGCTTTTTAATAGCAGTTTCATTGCAGACCATTTCTCCCGTGAAACTACACCCTAAATATTTTGTTACTTCATTTTTACTGTTGGATGTTAGCAGCTTTCATCTCCAAGAATTTACTTATTACTGTAATGTTCAATGTACATGTTCAAAAGTATCAATTTACCAACATTTAGAAAGCACTGACGGTTGAAATTAATCTGGGGCTATCAGCAGGCTACTTTTGACAAACCATCCAAATTTCATAAAAATCAGATGAGCACTTTTGAAGATATCGGTGAATATAAATGTATGTTTCTGCGCATGTGAAAGAGAAGCAAATGGGCGGAGAAGGTTGAAACTTACTTCATATCCAAATTTTTGGAAAGAAGTTCCTTATGACACATTACAGCGTCTGGAGCCAGTGAGTCCGAAAAAACCGACCGTCACATTACCAACTATCACGAAATCGACCGATCACGATAACTTGATAAAATTTGACCGATTTAGATGAAATTTGATACAAATGTTTATTTTACCAATGCCCAGGACGAGTTCGTTGGACAACGTTATCCGCCTTGTTCGCGTGCTACGCTCGCGTGAACGTAAGCTTTAAATGTAAGATTGGAATTTTAGGAAGGAAAAAAATCTAATTTCATTTATTCAATGAAACAAACAACTTTTTTAAAAATATTTTCTTTTATTAAAACCAACACCGACACCGCTATGAAGAGTTAAAGATCGCTAAATTTATTATAGCGGACCTAAACGTTTAAAATAGAGAAAGCAACGTTTTTACCGACATCTTACGTTCTAACGTAACGATTTTTATAATTGAAACAGCCATGTAAAATTTCAACCAGATACAATTCCAAGACAGAAATCCGTTTCAGACATTAGGGAACATTATTGCTCTCGTGTCTGTCTGTCTGTCGGTCTGTGTTTCCGCGAAGTTTTAAGAGTCCGACGATAACTTGAGTAATTCTAGACCGATTTTGATGAAATTTAGTAGACATGTTCATTTTACCAATGCCCCAGGACGAGTTTGTTGGACAACGTTATCCGTCCAAGCGATCACGCGCAACTCATGTAAACGTGAACTTCAAATTTAAAATTGGAATTTTAGGGTGGGAAAAAACAAACATCATCTATTCATGGAGACAAACATTTTTTTCAAATACAATTTTTTAATTCAATTTTTACAAGTTATTAGTAGTATTCATACTACGAAACGTTTAAATTTTAATTAAAATCAAATTATAATTACTATTTATAAAGGGAGACAGACAGAGAAAAATAGACTTCAGCGCCGGGACTCGAACCACGGACCTCCCCCTCATATCCAGTGTGCGGGAGCTCTAACCAATTAAGCTACACTGAAGAATACTTTCCTCTGACAATATCGATACCTAATCCCGAATTAAGCTTTCAAATGTTTCTACAAGTCTTAGAAGACAATTTTTCTCTGTCTGTCTCCCTTTATAAATAGTAATTATAACTTGATTAAAAATACAATTTTTTAGTAATACCAACAGCGACACCGCTATGAAGTGTTAAAGATCGCTAAAACTATTAATAGTTTTTAGACAATAAACAATATAACTTTTAGAGTTCGGCCTTGGCCACGATAGTGTTATCATCGGCTCCTATATAATTCTTATAAATGAATGGTCAGGAGTGTCTATTTTATATGAAATGTTGTAGATGAATAGTTTATTACCTACTGTATCAGTTTTTTCAGTTTTTAAATATAGTTTTGTGCCGTTATCCGTTATTGCGGATCATTAACGAAAATAAAATCACTGCTTTTTCTTAAATATTTAATAGATGAGTTCGTGGAGTTGCGTGGTGGGGATGAGATCACGGTCCCAGTGGCGATGTGATACAGCGCAGGCGCACCCCCTCCAGATCGTTCTAGTTAGTCAGCCAGAGACGGAACTAGACCCGTGTGAAAGATTTTTTTTAGCCAAAAACCAAAAACCCAAAAACTACTTTTTTGGACTCAGGGGACCTCAAAACGTGTAAATCCATCAAAATCGAATTTTCGTGCCATTACAATACCTTCTCTTTATATGGAAAGTAAAAAGAGCAAAAAAGTTGCCTGTAGTGGTATTTTTACTACGTTTTTATTAGCTTGCTTTCTTGTTTGGTTGTTTGTTTGTTTGTCCAGTACAAATCTTGCAATCGATTTTTAACTAACTTCCCGAGTAGCTAAACATTTGAAACTTTTAGAATAGCTCAGAACACGATGACAATATATTATTTTAATACTTTTAGCCATCTTTCAGCAGAATTTAATTCGTTTTCAGCAAATTTTGCTGTATGGAAAGTTAGTTCGGAAAAAATCCGCAAGTTACTATATTTGATTTGACATATCCCATAGTACTTACAATCTTCATTTTGACGGGTTTCAAATTCGTGATTTTTTATTAAGAGGTAAACATTGAATGACAGCCAAAAGTAAACAAAGAAATAAATTAATTGACGTGAGACACCCAGGTTTGTTTACACTTGTTTCCTAGGTATAGGTTTAATATTTCTGCATCTGTACTTCTTTACTTGTACACATGTTTTTTCTCTTACTGTCCCTACACAGGGGCATATCAATGGCACGGTTTAGATTCGGTGTGGGTGAGATCCGTTGTACAAAGATTTGTCCTTTTATAAGTTTAAGATCAACTCTCTAGATCAGGGGTTCCCAACGAGGTCCAGGTGGACCCCTTGGGGGTCTATGGTAATTTAAAAGGGGTCTATAGTATTCCAGGGGCCTATTGGCCCCTGGATCGTTGATAAATTTTAAGGGTTTGAATATTGATTATTTCAAGAATCTAAAATAAAAATTTGAAATTAAATCATTTCTTAAGCCGCCAACTTCTGTAAATAATGCTGGTGGATTAGAAGTCTCTTACAATATGTCTTTGGTTATAAAAACTGTTATGAAAATGAACCCTGAACCAGTTTCCGTTCAGTAATTGCTTACAGTAATGTTATTGCTCTGTACAACATCGTATGGATGAAGTGTCAGAAGATACTAACAAATCCTTAATTTGTGAATTGCCAAACAGCAAATATTCCGTACAATTGGATGAATCAACTTTTTGGAGAAACCGTTTTTGATGTTTTTGAAATGACACAAGAATTTATTTAAGTGAACTGTTACAAATGTACACTACAGTTGAACATATATTTGTTTTGGATTTTTTTGAAAATTTACACTGAACACTAAAAACAATTAAAAGAAGATAATGTGTTATGTTAGCTTATATAGTGACTATACGATGATAGGTAATTTCAGGGTAAATATTTAAAAAAAAATGAATATATTATCCAATGACTACTGATCACATTAATAAAAATTGAACTGTTGTCCAATTACAAAATCAATTTATCTGAAATCATATTTATAACTGTTATCTAATATCTTATATAAACCACTTTTTCTAATTTTTTTTACCAAGTTCTTAGCACAAATTTTAATCTTTAAGATTTTAAGTGCAATTATTACTATTCTGCTAACGTTTTGTGCAGTCTATTAATAGAAAAATGCAAGGGGGGTCCATGAAGAAATCATTTTTTTAAAAGGGGTCGATGAAGGAAAAAGGTTGGGAATCCCTGCTCTAGATGGTTGTCATTATTATGTGAAGTAAATAAATTCGGAACTATGTATTTTTTTTTCACTAACATTATATATAGCAATGACAATTATATTTATATTATCAACATTACATATGATTCAATAGAAAATTTAAAAACGTAGTATATAAAAAGTTCTTTTTATCTTGAAATTATTTTACTTGAGCATCCCCCTATATCCCTTTGTGTTAATAGTTATTTCGCCAAAGGAACATTATACAGAGTAGCATATATTCCTTAGTCTAAATTACTGTCAAGACGAAGGGATATTTATTCCAATGTATCTTGGGACAAAGGAAGTGAGGGGAGAAAGAGGACCTAAACGTTTTAAATAAAGAAAACAACGTTTTTACCGATATCTTACGTTCTAACGTAACGATTTCAATAACACTTCCTACACATCGATTAAAGTACAATTGAAACAGGCATGTAAAATTTCAACCTGATACAAGCAGACGTTCTTTAGTGTTGGTGATTTATATTTTTTATTTTAATATTTTAATTGGAGATTCGCCGACGGAGGTCTGTTGGGACAGTTCTTTTTTTCTCTACAACCATTTGCTTTAACTATAAACTAATCAAAATTAACTTTTTTCTCAATTTACAATACATCATATATTGTAAGACGCTCTTTTCAAAGATAATAAAAAGTTTTTCTTTTAATTTTGCCTTAACTCCGCTAGTACAAATAGTTACTTTTCATTTTGTCTCTTATTCTAACTCCGCCATGTATAAGTAGTTAGTATCATATACTTAGTACTGTAATTATATCATTTATATTTAATATAAAGCGTACCGGGTGTCCCACGACACCACACGTATTTTTTCCTGTGTAATTTTATCAACGTGTAATTTTTTCTGTGTCATTTTTTCAGTGTAATTTTTTCCTGTGTAATTTTATCATGTAACCGTCTTCGGGGCCTACAGAAATCGGAGCGGCTGGTGATTGCCGCATAATGACCCGTAACGTTCCTCTGTGGTAGTTCATCCACAATATCTATAAAAATAAGTTTCGGTAGTGAGGTTCGGAAGTTTCGGATCTCACGGAACGTACGCACGTTGAAGTCTTACTCTGCTTGCGATTAGTACCACGATTTTAAATCCACTTTCACAACTCTTTTCAGTATATTTCTAAAGCAGATATATAATATATTTCCAACAATTTTATTATATATTCATACATTTTGTTTAAAAAATTACAAAAAACTAAATAAATAAAATATAATTGATTTTTCCCCTTTTTCTTAATCAAAAATGGATTTGTTTACTTTAACTTAGGCGATAAAGTAGGCTAACAAATGCTTGACTGAAGTGAAGAAAGTATAAGGCGGAATCAAAGAGGGATAAGCTTGAAAATAACAGAGTTAATGCCAAGGTGTCATAACCTTAATGGAAAGTCACCAATTTTTCTTATATTTCTCATTTTCTCTCGTCATTTAGTTCTTTTTCTACCCCATTTTACTTATTTTTGTCAAGCCATTAGTTACTGAGCCGAATAAAACCAAGTTTTTCCTTCCTCCCTCTTTATATTCATTAAAATAATATGAAGAACGTCCGAGGGACTTAAGGAGCTCAACTTTAAACCAAAAATATCAATTACCTCTCCATTTTTTTTTTTTATTATCAGAAGTAAGAGGCATGTTCTAGATCTAGAATATTGATCTCATTGGGATGTTATTCACTTGGATGAATGCTATTATAGGTTTTAAGCAACTAAATAATAATAAAATACATAGAAAGAAAAATAATATCTAAATTTAGTAGTTTAATAATCTCCTTGCTTCATACTTCAAAATGCATCCTAGTATAATATATAAAAATATCTTTTTCATAATACGTATAATTTTAAATTAAGCTTTAATTTTTCAACTTCTTATTTATTTCAAAGTCTTTGAAGCTGTTATTCTAAACTTTGAACAAACTTATTCAAAAGATCACATTTCACAAGAACGACTGATTTAACATTTTTAATTAGTGGAAAAGATAGCTCCTTTAAAAATAATTAGATTAAGCTTATTAATCAAAAATCGTTTAAATACTTGGTTGAATTAAACTTTATTTTTTGTAACAGAATGTTGTTTATTTTATTTTTTCTCCTAAGCTTCTCGAAAAGTTAAAGTTTAATGACTTACTTTAACAGCATTGTGAAAATAGAATTTTATCAAGTTGATTTAATTTAATTATCTCAATTCAATCTGCACTTAATTAGGAGACTCGAGTGTACTTAGGAAAGACTTCTAGATCGTTTAAATAATTTGAATAGCTTTTTAAGAAGGAAACAATTAGTCAAGTGAAGAGGTAAAGATGATATGAATAACACTACAAAATAATAATTATTTGAATCTACGTTTTAGCAAAACAAACTTAAAGAGATTTTTCTTTGTATACCCCTTAGAAGATTTTATGTTGTAAATTAAGGGGTGAATAACATACAAGTTTAGATTATAGATGATTGGTGATACCTTAAATTTTATATCTTATACGACATTTATAATTTAACTTAGGTGACAATTGTATGTTTAGGTGATAATTTGAAGTATGTGTGTCCCTCTTAAGGAACGACGAGTAGCTAAATAAGCACTTATAAATAAATGTTTAAAATATGACGTTTTTGTGTAACAAAAGAATTTAAGATCAAAGAATGGTAAGGATAGTTTTTTGTTTCCAAAACCTTTTATCGCCATTACTATATTTATATAAATCAATAATGATGTTTGTATAAACTATTCATAAGTATAAATTATTTTGACTTGTTGTAATAATTATTAATTGTTATAGATGATTGAAATTTTCTTTGCTGACTGAGGAGTGAACAAAGCCTTTGTCACTAAGAACTCAGTGAAGGTACTTTTTTAAGTTTAAATAGTTTTATTATTAGTGTTTTTTTTATGTTCTCTTAAGTCCTCCAGTTCCCACAATTCACCTTTATAACGGGTTTCCCCGTTCTCCAGTTTTCCCGCACTTCTCTTTTACTATTTTAAAGCCACTAGATGGTTTAATAGGTTGCTTTTCTTCCTTCCTTCTCTTTCTTTTCCTTGTATACCCCCTTCATTATCCTTGTTTTTAACCTTTCGGAACTAGGCGGCTCTTTAAACTCTCCAGTTGCATCTAAGACGGATTTACCCCTCTCTGCGTCGGCTGAGTAGGGAAAAATCTTCTTTAATTATCATAGTCCTTTATTATTGGGACTGTAAACTAGAGGAGATCAAATAATAATAATTTAAAATAATTAAACAATTAAATCTACCGAAATTTCACGGAACTTACGCATAATGAATGACACTCAAAACATAAAATAACTAGATTAGGAAACCTAATAAAGCGGAGAAATTCGAGAGATTTTCAAAGAAAAATTGAAAAGTAAGTATAATACAAGAAAGCGAATTTTTGTATTGATTAAATATTTTCAAATTCCGGTAGGTGCTTCGTCATTTACCTGAAAGAAAGGTAAAGGTCAGATACATACTAGACTTTTGTTTTGGACCCAAAATATTCATTACTTACCAGCTGAATCTTCTATTTCATTTCCTTTTGGTTTTTACTGAAATTTGTAAAGGTGTTTTTCTTTTTTTTAAAACGGATACCTTGTCAAAATATCAGGTTACTTATTACCTGGTCCACATATACATAAACACCATGGTCTACATTTTACATTTACTACCTTGGCCGCGTTTTACATTTATTGATTTCGTCGACTACATTTCATACTTGCCAACGTTCTTCCCTTACCTTTCATTATTTCATATGTTATTTCAAACTCTTAGGTATTTGACTTATCCTTATTAACATAATATCTTTTCCAATATACATATTTATAACCTTGTAAATTTTAAACTAACAACTCTTGTTTACGTTTTACACCTTTTTTACTAGTCTTATATTACTTTGCTTTGTAAGTTTCATCGCACATTTCGATTTCCCCAATTTTGAACCCCTTCCCGTGATTCAATCTTCCCCAAATTTTGCACATAGATACAACTAAGGCGAAGAATACAGAAACCAAAAAAACAAAAAATAAAAACAAAATGGCGTCAAATTTATTTGCTTTTTAAGTTTCATCGCACACCTATTACCCCAATTTTGAACCACTTCCCGTCATTCAATCTTCCCCAAATTTTGCACATAGATACAACTAAGATGAAGAATACAGAAACCAAAAAAAAAAAAAAAAAAAAAAAGTTGAAAATAAGACCAGTTTTGAAAAATGGCATTTTTATATTAATTATTTTTATTTATTACTTTGTTCGTTATTCGTATTTTTTACTGAATAATGTATGTTATCGCTTGATAATATCTAACACAGTGTCATAAGAGTGCATTTTCATGCCCTAACAAAAAATAAACGTTGAATGTTTTAATTTCACAATAGAACGATTAAATTAACAATATATAGATTCCAAAAAAAGGGGAAAAAATAACAAATTTTAGGTACAATTTTAGGTTGATATTAGGGATAAGTTTTAGGTGAGAATATAGCTGTTTAAACAACAAACAACACTTCACTAACATTTTATTCTAAATCCAAACAGTTAACCAATCCATGAAAGCTTAATCAGAGAGGAAACTTTTAAGATTATAACTTTTCCTTGTTATCTTTTCTGGTCTAATTAAAACTCCATGATAGATTGACAGATAGATCCATTTATTACCAATAATATATACATATACACTTATACATATTACATTGTTTTAAGTGTTGGTAAATCGGCCTTGGCCGAGGAAAACCCCTTTGGGGTTTATTATTACAAACATTTTTAATATTAGAATTTACTTTTTAAAGATACTTGTGCCTTTAGGCGCTCACTTAATATATTTTAACATAGATACTTTTTTGTTATTGTTATAATGAATAATCCTTTATACAGTATTTATCCTTTATTCTGATTTTCTTTATTGATGTTAATTTTATTTATTATTGCTATTTCCTTATTTATTCGTCGATTATTATTCAGGTGGGAGGTACACTTGTGAGTAGACGTGTGTCATCCTCTTCCACTCTCTGCGCTCCTGAGCTACTCTCATCCACGTTGACTCTCCACAGGCTGCCCTTAATTCATGGTCCCATCTTGTAGGAGGTCTGCCTCGTTTTCTAGTGCGATCCCTTGGCCACCATTCTAACAGTGCTTTGGTCCACCTTCCGTCCTTGATTCTTGCGATGTGGCCAGCCTATTTCCATTTTCTAGCAGTTACCAACTTCGCTACATCCTCCATTCCAGAACTCTCTCTTATCCATTTCTTTGTTTTCCTCTCTAGTCTCGTTACTCCTAACATGCTGCGTTCCATACTCCTTACTATCCTTCTTATTTTCCCTACTATGTCATTGGTGATGGTCCATGTTTCACAAACATATATGAGTACTGGCAGTACAACTGTTTTCCACAAAAATGTCTCTTTCATTAATTCAATGTTCGCCCTGAAAAGATACCTATATTTATTATATGCTCTCCACGATAAAGCAATCCTTCTCTGGACTTCTTTCTTCGAGCTGTTAAAACTCCATACACTAATTAAATGTATGCCCACCTAATTAAGTCAGATAAGAAATGATGAGTCTTTTATCATTCTATTATTGCCTATGGTAACTACAGGGTGTGACTTTAGAAGTAGCATATACCTCACGTTGAGATTGGACATGGACACTAGGGCCTTTAATATACAGACCACGCTGATCCAAGACATCGAAAGGTTATTTCAACGAGACGGGATTTCTACCATTCGTTAATCCATCTAAGTTGTAGAAAAACCCAATTCTGTGTATCGACTGTGATATTTTATTTATAAAGTTAAGCAAGATATCTAACGTATAACTTAACATAACTATTTAAAAATAACTGTTGTACACACACATGTATGTCTGTGTGCATTTCGACAAAAAGAAAAATATTAGCCAATTAGTGGTGCTAATAGCCTCCTCGTGAACTATCGCGTACTTTAACGATGCTCTGCTTTTCCGAACCATTATTGAAAAATTTATTTAATTTTTCCCCTTTTTTGAAGGTAATGGAAGCATTGAGAACGTTCTGAAAAACTATTTTTTGTTTATGTGTCAGACAGCATATCTGTCTGTCGATCTCTTGTTCAACACTCTCTTAACCATACTACTCTTACCATTTTAAGATATCTTTAACCAACATATCTTAAAACCTACTAGTCTGGTTATAATACAAAAATTTAATTGTACCTAGGTCATAATTAGCCAATTGTTGGTCCTATATTTTTCAAGCCCCATATTTTTCAGCTCCTTCGTTTCTCATCCAGGTGCGCACACTTTCTTTTTTTAACAGCTGACTTTTAAAAACACTTATCCGATTGTTAGATATTTGGATGGCCTGGCCAAAATAACTCTAAGATGGTCTCACATTAGTTTCAAACGTCTGCACTTATTAAATATTGCATTTTTTTTTTATTTTTTTTTAAATTGATATATAATTTAACAATCAGCTTGATCATTCGTGACCAACAAAACACAATAAAAATATATAATTAATGTATCACTTTACAAGAAATGATTAACTTATATGCTATATACTATTTTTACATAGATTTTATCACTGAGAGTACCTATTGATTATAATTGATTTATTGGAATAAATAATTATTTATATACAATGAATTGATGTACAAAAAGTGCCTATGTACAGTAGAACCTCAATAACACGACAACCTCAATTACAAGTGCAATTTCAAATCCCCTTGAGATTGCCATAACACATAATGTTAAATTAACCTCTATAATGCGACTCTATTACTATCCAAACAATCTCAATAACCCGGATTTTTTCCAATTCACAACGTAACTCAGAACCTCCATAACGCGACTCTATACAGGAATGGGTCGACCTTGAACAAGCCTAGACTTGAAAAAACTTCCATTAACCTCGATAACACGACTGATAGCCAAAATAACCTTGATAACACGACCCTCAACAAAAAGAGCACCTCGATAACAAGACTCCCTAATCCCCTTGATACACTTCATATCGAGGTTCTACTGTAGTAGGTTGCTGATATGCAATATATTGTTGTTAGATATTAATTAAATTTAATTCTATAAACTATGAAAACTCGCTGATATTATGACTTATACTTATAGCTGATCATGGCGCAAATGGGAGAGTTCGGTCGAACAACCATTATTTACGAACTAATTATTTACCCACCATTATTAGGAACTATTATTTACAAATCAATATTATTTATAAACCTTCATCTTTTCAGTAAGAATAACCGATCTTCTAATATTTGATTTATTTATATATTTATTATTGAATGATAATACATTCTAATAATTATGTTTTTATTATGTTATGACTATTTTGCTATTAATATTTCAATTACCATTTATCATTTTTTTATTGTTTATACTATTATTCTATTCATATTATTCTATGATCATAATTTCTAAAATGTTATAGTTGTTTTTAATTATTTATTAATCAGATTTGACTTCATACTTTTAATTATTTTTATTTATTATTTTTTTTTTTTTAAATTAAGTGATAACTTTTATTGATATTACAAGAATCTTTTTATGGTTGACCGTACTATTTATCCTTTATATATTAGTCCAGTTATTTTAGTCAAAAATATAGCTTCTGTTCCAAAAAAAATTGGAGCCAAATTTGTTTTTGAACCGATCTTTAACATACAAATACATCGAAAAGAGCTTAGTTATAAAAAAAAGAAAAAAAAAATTGTTTTAAAAATTTCCAAAAAGTGGTATCTTTACTTTTGGTCGAAGAATGTTACATTCTTCGAAGAATGTTACATTACAGGAATTATTTCAGATTTTTTTTCATTTTTACATAAGCGAGAGGGGGGGACACTTTTCACACCCACTTCAAACTCGCTTATGCTTGTCCTGTCAAAGCGTATGACCAAAAATTATGTATTTTTGTAATCAGCTCAACGTACCCTTTCATATGATACCCCACACGGTTTCCAAAAAAAACCTATTTTTTTAAGTTAAAAAAATAAGTTTTTTACCCTCATTTTTTTTTAAGAATAATTTTTTTAAGTCGCTATATTTTTAAAAGGCGTGGTTAGGTACTATACACATATATGCAAAATTTCAAATTAATCGGACGAAAGGTGTAGCCTTGAGAGCAGGCGACAGACGAACAGACACACGTAGGAAAATATAAGGGTCCTTGGTTTTGCCTACGGACCCTAAAAATCAGTTAGTTCAAAACGGTCACGCATCCAAGTACTGACTACGCCCAATGCTACTTCCTCCTTTAGTTGCCTCTAAAGAGAGAAAAAGTTTCGAGGAACACCGTACCCGATTTTTTAGTACGTTCTTAATATCCTAAGATTTTGTGTCAACAAAAGCGTAACTATGTCCTTTATTAAAAACGTGAAGCGCAAGAGCTGTTTTTTTTAAATATTGCTAAAAAATAAGTGTTTTTAATAGTTTTTTCCTTGCGAGGTCAAAAGTGGTTTCCTTTAAAAAGGAAACCACATTAGAAATACGAATCTTCTCGATGATAAATTGATAGGTTTTTTTCCATATATACAATTCAGAACTTTTAGATCATTCATGTCTGTAACATTAATGTTTAAATAGTTTTTTAAATTGTAAATTGAATGTATTAATTGTTATTGTTATATATATTATTTTAATATTATTTTTACCCGAATGTAAAAAAGTTGAGATTTGAGATGTAATTATTTATATGCACTTAGTAATGATAGATTTTTAATAATTTAATCAATTCATTTTAATTAATATCGACTAATATAATTAAAAAATGACTAGTTAATAATGAATAAATTAATAATGACTAGTTAACATCTATTGTAAGTATACACTATCTAAATTTGTAAACCTTAACTGCATAATATAGTAATCAGAGCTTGGATATAAAGAATTGAAAATATTCAACAAACTAATAAGTTAGAATATTGAATAGTTAAATTGATTTGATGTATCTTTGTTTTTATTTGTAGAATAAATTTGACTGGGGGTGACCTTAAAAGGGTCAAAACGTCTCGATTAATGGAAGTATAGTTTTTTAATATAATAGACACCTTATTAGCCATCTGACCTCGCAAGTATTAAATTATAAAGGCGTAGTACAATAATAAATAGTTTGTTTTATTTTTTAAAAAAAAGGGAAGAAAAATGGGCAACTTTAAAAATAAATTTCGTAAAAACTCGGATGACTACATTTAAGGATTTGGGTAATTATAATAAAGATTGTTTTCACTTAACCCTAGAACGCTAACCATATTTTTTAACCTCTTAAGACTAACCTTGAGTCATATTGACTCCCAAATCTATTATACCAAGTTTTATTAAAATATAAAGGCCTAATATGTACAATATTTTTTTAACACGTTTTAGTGCTAGTTGAAGGGACACTTGGGTGCTTTGTTTCCCATAAAAACAATTTTTTCCTTTTAATTCCGGTTTTTCAATCTGGACTACTATTACATATCCGGTATTATTATCAACCGGAGTAGTTTTATTTACTTTTTTCTTTCCTTTCCTTTGGTTTTTCTATTTCGTAAATTGTTTCAATTAATTTATCATTTTCCTCATCATCGCTGATGGGATCAACAAAAGCATTTTCAATTTTCAAATCAGGGTCCAAATCACAACCGTCACCATTATTGTCGAATACGCTCTTTTTCATAATCGGTATCTGAATCGGTCATTTCCTTCATCAAGTGATAAATGTCGTTTGGATCAGTGTATTTTTTCTCCATTATTTGACTATATTCATATTCTATTAACTTTATATAATTTAGACATATAAAGACAAAAATAAATATAACAATTTATACTTATAAATGAATAAATTACAATTATATTACCTATAATTTGAAATAATTATTGAATTAAAAGTTACATAATATTTAATTTATAAGATTTAAAATGCCAAAATAAACAATAACACGACATACTATTCTAAAAAATACTATTCTGCGTCAAAATGACCTACAAAATATTTACGTGTAAGACTAAACAGGAGTCAAAATGACTCCGTGACTGCAGAAAAACAAACGATATGTCCTCTTTAGAATCTGAATGTGGAACTGATAGAAGTGTAGAAGGGTCATTCAAGGGTGGGAGATAGCATAGCTGAGATGTGGGAGTTCTGTGTTTTACAGACACCGTGCATTCGTAGTTGAAAAAAAAATGGGAGTCATTTTGACTCCAGGTTAGCTTTCTAGGGTTAAAATAAAAATCAATGAAAGCTGAATGTCAATATTAGTGTAAGAGCAATAATAGGGTAATTATTACCCACCAACCAAATGCTATCAAAATTGATAAGTAGTTTTTAAGATATGGTGGTTAGCAAAAATGTTTAACGACAGACAGACACAGGACCAAAAATGTTGTCTGATGGCTGAAATGGATATCGGTCTTGGAAATTTTAAATTGAGAGACATAAACAAATTTATTTTTGTAGAATTATCACAATTCTTACGTTACATTCGATATGCTCAGAAGTAAACTCATTTTATAGTATATTTATTTTGATAAATATTTATAGCTGTATCTTTTAATATTTATCTTAACAACTTTTTATCTTTTTTAATTTAATATTTTATAATTCTATACGAAAGGAGACAGTAAGATAAATTTTACATCTTTATATAATATAGAAAGAAGAAACTTTATCATTAGTTGAATTAAGATTTATATAATTATCATGGAAAGTAAGGGACGGAAAAGAGAAAAATGAAATTATAGATTTATTATGAACTCAGAAATTATAGAATTATATATATATATATATATATATATATATATATATATATATATATATATATATATATATATATATATATATAGAGAGAGAGAGAGAGAGAGAGAGAGAGAGAGAGAGAGAGAGGGAGAGAGAGAGAGAGAGGGAGAGAGAGAGAGAGAGAGCTAATACTTTTGTCCACTGCTTTATATAAAAACAAAGGAGAATAAAAATATAAATCTTTTATTATATCAAGCAATTTACTATAATTAGTTTCTCTCTTTTTCTTTCGGTTCGATAAAGTAGAAAGTGATTACTTTTCTCATAGGACGCCTAATAAGATTACTTATTAAATTTTTAAGCCTAAAGTATACATCAAAGAAAGAGTAAATGTGTGAAATAAGTCAATTATGGCGTAAGGTAAACTCGAAGTTTTCAGACTCTTTGAAGTCTTACCTACAAGAAAATCTTTTATTTTCAAGAGCCTTTTTACGAAGCTCACTACACCGTGATATAAGAAAGTTGTGGAACTAAAGTAGTCAAGTTTTACTTACAATATAACGTTATTGTGTGATCAATCTTTTCCTTTCGCATACAATTTGTGTAACAAAAAATTCTTATATAATTTCTTTAAATTTCTGCAATTCAACATATCAAGCAAGTAACATTCAAAAACATATTTCTTAAACTTTTTTGTAACATAATTAAGAAACATTGAAATAAATATATTATTTAAAATATTATTTGGTCATTTAAATTAACTATTTCACAACTTCTAGTCGGATTGGGCAAGTTTGGGACCGAATGCAAAAAACTGCAAGTCTCTAGGGGGTGTGGAAGTGCCCAAACATTTTATAACCCGATCAGCTGAATAGCCACTTTATATATACAGGGTGGTCCAAAAGTCTCCCCCCCCCCCTCTTACTTTTGAACGGTTTGAGATAAATTCATGAAACTTGGGGCCCCCAGTCTACCCTTGAAATCGATCATATTTGGATTTGGAAAGTGAAAAAAAAATACAACTTCAATTGAAACTTAGTAAAAAAATAATTCATATAAAAATAAATTTTTTAGAAACTGGTCTTATTTTGAACATTCTTTTTTTGATTTCTGTATTCTTCGCCTAAATTGTTGTTAAAGAATATTGTATTTTAGGCTTGAAAAGGACCGGTATATATGTATATGTATATATATATATATATATATATATATATATATATATATATATATATATATATATATACATATATATATATATATATATATATATATATATATATATATATATATATATATATATACATATATATATATATATATATATATATATATATATATATATATATATATATATATATATATACATATATATATATATATATATATATATATATATATATATATATATATATATATATATATATATATATATAAATATTCACAGAAAATGAATAATCAATATATGTATATATATGAGTCAAAGTGGGTTTTTTTTTTATGTTTAGACGTTTAAAAAGCAATGATTTTTTTGATCTGCTGTTTAAATAATCAGAATGGCAGACTTTCATAGGTAATCTTTAGATTTTTAGATTGTAATATCTTGAGTACTACCTGATCTATACAGACTATATCTATATACTCCATGATAGACACTTCCATGTAAGCTGTGGTCCTACGTCCTTCACGTTCACCTAGATGTCCTATTCTTGCTGGTGGACCACAAGGAAGTATTCTTGGTCCGTTACTATACTCCTATTTATACATCCGATATCCCTTTGACTTCCCCATTAGCTACCTTCGCCGACGATAAGTGTATATTCGCCACAATCGTTGATACTAATGCAGTATCCACCAACATCCAAAACCACCTTGATCACCTTGAACTTTGGATAAGGAAGAGAAGGATAAAAATAAATGAGCTTGTCATCCTCAACCAAGGAGCCATAAGATACCTAGGTCTTCATCTTGACTTGGGCTCTGCACATCAAAACTAAACATATGGACACTAACAGACCATACAAACTCTTGTTGCGACTCCTCGACCAAAGATCCCACTTATTCCTTTCTAATAATCTCCTTATCAATAATTCATTAATTAAACCTATTTGGACTTATGGAATTGAACTCTGGGGTAGCATCAAGCGCTCAAATCCTTATAGGATCCAATCCCTTCAATCAAAATCAAAGATCCTTCGAAAAATCACGAACTCTCTTCATACGTTTCCAATCTCACAACGACCTCAAATTTCCCTTTGTACAAAAACTTCGCTTCTTCCCGCAACACAAAATTCCATGAAAACTTACTACTTACTTAACTATTATCCTAATCCTTTAGTAGAATCCATGACTTCCATCCATATCCCCGACTGCCCTCCTCGTCGGCTGAAGAGATGTTAGCCAAGAGATTCATTACAATAATGTAAAATGCCTGATAGGAGTGCTGCTGCAGGGTAGCCTCTCCTCTCACGATACACCACGCTAATTATGATACTATAATAGCAATCTTTTGCAAGTAACTTAAAATGACATTTTTTAAAAGAAAAACCTGGTCTAAGAACTGGAATTGTTGCACAATCTTAATTCTTTTTATTTAAAAATATATTATTACGTATATGGGAAAGTGAAAAATAAACGAGTAGATAAGCTAAAACTAAATAAATAATACAAATGATCAACTTATCCCTTGGTTAGTTTCAAATTATTCCAACTTAAAAGTAAATTACTTATACCAAAAATATTTATGAGAAGAAAAGAAAGAAAATAGACAAATTTTCATGAAGAACTAAAGTAAAACAAGGATATGTTAAAAAAGTATTTGAAACCACGACAATACTCGGAATCCAGACCACAACTTAATAAGTCAATACTTGCATAATACTGGATTTGATTCAGGGCTTGCCTCAACAAGTATCCCAGCACTAGCAACAAGTTGTCGTGCTCCTTCTCATGCTCCGACACTCACTCCTTTAGCACAACAGTATTATCACATAATTATCCATCGATACTCACTAATCTATTTATAATCTAAATTTGTATTTAACAGAAAATAATTATTTACCATAATACAGGGTGGTCCAAAAGTCTCCCCCCCCCCCCCTCTTAACTTTTGAACGGTTTGAGATAAATTAATGAAACTTGGAGGATCTCTACCATGCAAAGGGAAGTTTGTTTTTATGCAATCGCCCACTAGGGCCAACAACCCACTTTGCCCCCAGGCAACCCAACTTCAAAATTTTAAATTGGAGTGTATATTTTTTATAGCATATTTGGATTCTACGGTGAAAAATAATAAACTTTTACTTAAAACTTCTTTCTCTATATCCTATATTTTGCCCCCTAGAGGAGAGCAAAGATAGCAAAATAACCCTTCTGATAAAACGTTGTAAAATCTAAACGGTTAGAGATAAATTAATGAAACTTAGGGGATCCGTACCATGTAAAGGAAAGTTTGTTTTCATGCAATTGCGCAGTAGGGGCAACCAGTCATTTTGCCCCCAGGCCCCCTAACTTCAAAATTTTAACCTAGAGTATATATTTTTCATAGCAGATTTAGATTCTAAGGCAAAAAATAAAAATATTTTACTTAAAACTTTTTTTTATATCTCCAATATTTGCCCCCTATAGGGGGGCAAAGGTATAAAAATGGAAAATTTCAGCGCCTGGGGGCAAAGTGGTGGTTGCCCCTAGTACGCGAGTGGATGAATGCACACTTCCCTTTACATGGTACAGATCCTTCAAGTTTCATTACTTTATTTCAAACAGGTTAGATTTTATAACGATCTAAGAGTTATTTTTTTTTAATATTTCGGAAGGGTTATTTTGCTGACCCCCCTGTGGGGGGGCAAAATATTGGAGATAGGAAAAATAGTTTCAAGTAAAAGTTTATTATTTTTCACCCTAGAATCCAAATATGCTATAAAAAATATACATTCCAATTTGAAATTTTGAAGTTATGGCCTGGGGGCAAAGTGGGTGGTTGCCCCTAGTGGGTAATTGCATGAAAACAAACTTCCCTTTGGATGGTAGAGATCCCCCAAGTTTCATTAATTTATCTCGAAGCGTTCAAAAGTTAAGAGGGGGGGGGGACTTTTGGTCCACCCTGTATAATTTTATTCATTTATTTTTAACTTTAATTTTGCTTCCGAGCTTACCGAAGGTAACGGAAGCTTTGTAATCGTTCCAAAGATCGAACATTTTTAATGTCTCCGATTTAAAAAATTCCAAGATAGAAATCCAATAGCAATTAGTGGCTATGTTTCCTATTATCATGTAGGCCTAGCAATAACATGAAATGCCTAAACAATTTGGTTTCCAAAGCCTTCTTAAAGTAGAATAAGGTCTATATTATTAATAATTTATTTCATCAATAAGACTAAAATACACTCCAGTTTGGAGTCTAGAAATGAAAAAAAAAATCCTCTATTTTATTAGTTTAATATTTTTGTTATTTTATTGTGCCTACAGAAACACCCTTATTCTTCATCTTCGCTTCAAGAAGCTTTGTCCTTCGTGCTTCATAAGTAAACTTAAATGAAATCAAATTATTATTATTTTTTTTAATGAAAAGGGGGATCCTCTTAAGGGTAGATAATATCAAACAGTTACTTTGGTGGCGTCGTTTAGACCTATCCGGTCATTATCAAGTCCTTTATTCGATGAGTTTAAATTATCATAATTTCCCTACAGGGTATCCCAGCTAACAAGGAACAGCGAAATATCTTCGGAACCTTGATATATATAATGATGCGGATTCCAGGGATCGATAATGGCATTAAATTTGCTCCAAGAAAAAAATGCTGAACATTTTCTGTGTTCAGCAAAAGTGTGTGCAGTTTACATAATAAAAAAATCGGGTACAGGGTACCTCGGAACTTTTCCTCACTTCAGAGGCCACTAAAGTGTGCTCTCCAGCTGCTTCGCAGCAGGAGGAAGCAGCATTGGACGTGGTCAGTACTTGGATGGGTGACCGTTCTGAAATAACTGATTTATTATCATTCTTCAAAAAAAAACCTTATTTTTAATACCTATATTTTATTTAATTATTTGAAGTTTGGCGGTATTTTGACAGATGTAAACAAACTTTGACGTCATCAAAATTATCGCACTAATAAATAATTATATTCGCTTATAACTTTTAAACTAATTAATGGAATTTCATCGGGGTTTTTTTATATTTTTTCCGGTTCCAATCTTTAAGAATGGATTTTAATTTTACGGTAAAAAAAATTACAACTTTTTGTATTTTGAATTTTTTTTCCTAAATCATTTAGTTTAGCTGTAAAATGGACTTTAAGTTTCAATTTTTGCAGGTTAAGTGCTTTCCAGACGGCAAAGTAATGCTCGGAGAAAAAATTTCCCAGAGTAAAAAGTTCTTATTTTTAGCCATAGAATCCAAATGTAATCTAATAAATATGGCTTCTTATTCACTTTTGTTTATTATGTAAACTGCACACACTTTTGCTGAAGACAGAAAATGTTCAGCATTTTTTCTTGGAGAGCATTTATAGCCATTATCGAACCCTGGAATCCGCATCTTTCTATCAATTATGGTTCCGGAGATATTTCGCTGCTCAATATTAGCTGGGACACCCTTTATATGCAGCTGCGCAGTCGAGCCTTGGTTTCGTTTTGCTATTGTATCTAAAAACATTATATTATATTTGTATACAGACAAGCGCAGCAATGTATTATAAGGGTCCACGTTTTTTGCCTACGGACTATTTATTTACTATTCATCTTATTAATACTTCTTCTGTTTCTAAACTCTACTCATAATTAAGAAACCTCTCGGGAAGCTAAAAACTTTGAAATTATTTACCCTCCTATGGAGGACCCACCTATGTATATGTATATTCATTAACTATAAAAGGGTACTACCACCGACTCTCATTTTTTTTATGAAAAGGTAAATAATATATGTATTAAAATATTAATCATGCAAATGAAAGCAAGTGATAAAAAAATATTAGTTTTAATACATGTTTATATTAATGTAAAAGATGATTATTTGTTTGCGGACGCCATGAGAGGGATCTCAGTCAATCTTTTTAATGATCAAAATTATCTCTATTAAAGGTAGAGCCGATGAGGGTACGACATAAAGTCTTAGAACCAAAGTTGTATATATTTTAAAATCAATTACCGCCAGTGCAATCTGCTTTTCGATACGACTAACCGTTTAGCCGCAATAAGCATCCAAAAAAACTTTTATAAGTTTTTCGACAAAAATCTTTAATTTTTTAAGGTGGTAAAAATAAAAAAAATAAATAGCTTTTCGGATTTTTCCAGTCTAGCTGGGAAATTTTCTACCAAACGCAAAAAACGCGAGTCTCATATGTGGTTTAGAAGTACTCAAACATTTTGATTAGTGAATCAGTGGGTTTTGTCACATATATTTTGTCAACCTAATTTCGTAAATTATTATAATTATTTATTTATTTTATTTTTTATATAAAATTGTTAATAATTTTAGTTCTACTTAAATGTTTTCAATGAAACCAAGCCTACAACATGAGGAACATATTTACGTACATATTTAAAAAAAAATATATATATATATATATATATATATATATATATATATATATATATATATATATTTTTTTTTTAAGATTTTTATTAGGATGCAAAGAAGGAAAAAGAAATTGGAAATATTACCTTTTTAATTTATGAAAGACCTTACTTCATTTACAAATTTATGAAACATCTTACTTTAATAGAGATTGCGGGTTAACAAACCCTTTGGATCTAAAAATTCATTGTTCATAATTTTACACGTAAAGGTCCGAAAACAGAATTGTCTGTCTGTAGTATGTTGTCTGACACTAAAGATTGCACTGAACAACAAAACCGATTAAATAAAACGCAGTTATAAATCTGGGGATCAATTAAGTACAAATCAATTAAAAGAAAAAAGAATTAAAAAAATGCTATCAAAATGTTTAGACGACTTTTATTGAAGAATGTGTGAATTTAGCCCATTAAAATACTAATAAAACCATATAAGATACTTTCTGAGAAATATTCCAGTATCTCAGATAGTTGCTGGAGAAAAAAGCCGAGATAAAGATGGAGAAAGAAATTAGCATAAAAAAGGTTCAATAATTATCAGATTCTTTTAACTACGTTTGTTTGAAAGTATTTTGCAATGCGTAAGAAATCTAAAAGGATCTGAGGAACTTAATGAAAATATATAACAGAAATGAAAGAGACCGTGGGACAGAATTTGCATGAGTCTAAACAAGAATATATTAGTATTTTTGATTGACCGATTTTCGGATTATAATAATCCACAAAGGACTATATTTATTATATTTTAATTATTTATTTTTTAAACATCAAGCTAGAATTTTGTGTACAAGTTAATCTTTAAGTGCCTTTTATGAATATGTGGTCGGCAAAACTCGTCTGCGGGACATAACCTGTCAATAGGCATTTGAAAAAAAAAAACCAGTGGAAAGCGGCCATGTCCCGCCCTTTATGGTGGACAATGAGATTTTCATGATGTTAGTTTGTCACTTGATAGGTTAATTATTCATAAATATTACTCCAAATCAAAGTGATCACCTATAAAGTGTCAAAGTGCCATCAACTTGATTTTTGGTCTATTAACTAATTTCGTACTCAGGATCATGAAGATCACATTGTCCACCATAATTGGCGAAACATGGCCGCTCTCCACCGGATTGTTTTTTTTCAAATGCCTATTACCGATCTATGTCCCGTGGACGATACGAACGTTGCCTACCACATATCCTTAAAAGGCACCAAAAGATTAACATGTACACAAAATTCTAACTTTATGTTAGTCAAATACTTTTTTTTCACGCTATCTCCTAGACTCTAGACTATTGGTTTAATTAGATTCGATTCGATTTAAATTTATAATCACAATATACATAAATAAATGTTGTAAAACTTGATCGGGCCGATTATCTTTCTTTATTCTAGAGCTAGTTCTACTTTTATTAATGAAAAAAAATCAATTATTTCTACAATTTTTTTTTACAAATATATTATAATATATTATATTTTATTTAAATATTTTTAAGAATTTGCAAGATTTAAAAGTTAAAAAATCGATCCAACTAACGCAAAAAAACCTTTCTAATGTGCATAGTGATACCACATTTTAATTCTATGATATATAAGTTAATCTATTTATACGTATATTTAAGTGTTCAACAAGTGATAAAGTACATCTTATTTTCAATTTTCAGCAAAATCAGATTCATTTTCATCAATATCATGAATATAAGAATTTTTCCCGAGAAAACGACTTACGGTAAGTTCGTATTATAGACAATTTTATAATGGAAAAATAATTTTGCTTCCCAATTATTAAGGAATTAGGGTGAGGGGCTTTCCCCAAAATTTAGAATCCATTTCTCGATTTCGCCTCAGGGTAGGAAATTTCTGAACATAAATGTCAAATTTAATCTAAAAATCCGCGCCATCACAATACTATCTCTATATATACAAAAAAAACTTTTTTATGCACTTTTTCTCTTTTCCAAGTAGTAAAAGAAGAATATAATATATTATACTGAGCATAAAAGAAAAAAATAATAAAAACGGGTTATGAAATTTCTGGCGGTGATCTTTGAAGACACATGCAGCAAAACTATTAAACCAATCTCAGAGTAATGTCTTTAAGCGAAATCAGTAAATCCAGTTTAACTATGAATTTAGGAGTATTCTATCATCATTCAACGATTCTGAATAAACACATTTTCAAGTTCAGATTAAAAAATAATATATATATCAAAATAAGTAAAAAGTTTTAAAGGTCCATTTAGAAAAAGCTCGATTATTATGTGCGGAAATGATTTTAACATTTTATAAAAAACGGAAATGATTTTAACATTTTCGGTCTCACGCTCTCTTAAGAATATTGGTTACCATTATTTATATTTTATAGAATAAATTTATTGAGCTAACGCTTTAAGCTTTACACAGCTAGTAAAACCAACAAAATCTCGGACGAAACATTTACCTAAGTACATATCAAATTACTACTATTGACTAATAGTACAAAATTAAAACGATTGTTTTATTTTTTTATAAAATAATATTTTGTATTCTAATTGTAAGGTTTGTCAGCACAACCCTTTTAAAATTTACATATTTTTGAATATTCTCATACAATTTGTAAATAAATTTATACATCTTTCAGATATCCTTTATTTTAAATCAATTTTATGTAAAAGTATACTAAATTATACAAAATTACTAATAACATTTTAAACAATATGTTGTCTTATTACTTTATAATCGTAGTGTGTATAGACTGAAGTTATTGTGTTAGCAATATAATTTTATTTTATAATATTGATGGCCTAACATGGTATAATATCCAAAAATGAGTCTTTTGGACACAGGTAGATCCTAAACTATTCAAGTGACAAAATAAGATAAGCTAAAATTCCTCATAGATTATGTGAATCTTATGCAACGGAAATTGAAATTCAGCTCTAAGTTTAGATTTTCCAACTCGTTAAAAACGAGAAGTAAAATGTTACTAAAAAAAAAGTTCCAACTTTCAAGATTAAAAAAAAAATAACTGTAGTCAATTAACATACTAATTAAACCAAGTAAGACACATTTTCGATTTAATTGATTAACAATTTAATTTTTTGAAAATAATTTGTACTGCTTCAATTATCGAGAAGGAACTTGCGTAACTAACTTTAATTTGTGTAACAAAATTAAAAATATAATACACTAGCTGGATACCCGTGCTTCGCTACGGAGTGTTATTTTAATTTGATAAGTTTATAAACTACCACCAAGAAAAATTTAAATTATTTTACTATGCGAGAATATCTAGATTCTATCCCTCCCACTTATTTCTATACCAAGATAAGATTGATAAGATAATTTGCAAATACCCCAATTTTACCCCCTCTAAATGTAAATATGACAAAACTGTACGTAACAAAAATTACTGTGCTCTTAAAGAGCGTTTCAACGATATGCATCATGAAGGGTATTACTACTTTGACCCCGTATTTACTACTTGTACTCCGTACACCTTTATACCAAAATTTAAAATTCGAAAATTCATGTAGACAGTCCCTTCCCCCTTCCTTTTAAGGAAAAGTGTGTAAATAATCATCAAATTAAGATAAAACTGTAGATTTGTATAAAATAACCCTCATACGAACACTTCTTTTTATATAAGATATAGCTATATTATTCCATTTTACCCCCCTCCTAAATGAAAATATGGCAAAACTGTACACAACAACAATTACTGTACTCTTAAAGAGTTTTTCAACGATATGCATCATAAAGGGTATTCATTACTTTGACATTTGTACCCCGTACCCCTGTGTACCAAAATCAAAATTTAGCAAAATCCTTTCTTAGTGGGTGCCTATGATATGAACAGAGTATATCCTCAAAATTTCAAGTCTCTCGGTTAAGCAGATTTTGCTGTGCGTTGATTCTATGTCAGTCGATCAGGACTTTGCCACTTATATTATATATATATATATATATATATATATATATATATATATATATATATATATATATATATATAATAACTAATCTCTCTGTGTTATATATATATATATATATATATATATATATATATATATATATATATATATATATATATATATAATATACATATATCTATATATATATATATATACACAATGAATTTAATGATAGTTAATTTTTACCAATTCAATTGATAGAATACTTGTATCAAAACAAATTCCAACAATATCTGATCATTTTACCATTTTATCTTTAAATAATAATTAAAATTATACATATTATATATATATATATATATATATATATATATATATATATATATATATATATATATATATATATATATATATATATATATATATACACGATAATTTTGATTGAATTTGCTTTATTATATTACAGGGTCAATGTAAGAGTAATGTCATATATAATATAAAATAAATTCCGTATAATTAATTAAAATTATTATACGGAAAATAAATATTAGTATTTTACAGCTATATTTCTAATGAGTGAAAGGCAAATAATTCGTTAAATATTAAAACCATATTAAGTTACCTGTATAAGTTGATCGAATTATAAATATTATAAAATTCTCAGATTTCTTTTTGAATAATTTTCGTTGGACAATTATTTAAAAGTAAAGATTACATGCAATTATTAAACCATGTCTAAATTTAAAATGAATATACAGCCACACATAATCTTTGAAAATTAAATTTAAAAAAAAGTTTAATAGTTTTTTGTTTTTTTTTTGTATTTTTAAAATAAAATTTAAAGTAATGCTTTTGAAGAAAAATGTGTAATTTCATATTTTTAGTTTTACAGAAAATTCAAAAATAAGTTTTTTCTCATTATATATATTCTTTATTAAATATAAAAAATAATAATGATAGGAACAAAAAATAACATTTTATTTACCGTTGATTTTGATGTTTGATGAGTTTTCTTTTTTGGTCTTTTCCCATACAGCGTTATGATTTACAATATTATTTTCGATAAAAAATAAAATAAAAAATTTACAAAAAAAATACTAATAATAAATTATAAACTATACATACATATCTGTATTTTTTTATTTATTTATTTTTTTTAAATTATAAATAAATACTAAAAAATATATAATTTTTGCCCAAGAAATTCTCGTGTTGCCGGAAGGGCGTACAGTGCAAGACTGGCTAAGCTTAGAGCCACCCCCTGCTGTGCACAGGAACAGGCCGCCCCCTGACCCCCTAGTCATCCCCTCTACACAGGATTCAACCGCCCCCTTTACATCTCCCGGACCTGCTCCCCTTTCCATTATGCAAGAATCCCTTTTTCCCAACATCTCTCTCATCCTAGTGCGACCCCTTTACCATCTCTGCCCCCTCCAATACAACGAAATTTCGGGTTTAGTGACTCCTTCAGAACCTCATTTTAGAAACTTTTTTAAGTTTCTACCCCTTTCAATTTTTACTTCCTTAAAAAAATAAATGTTTTTATAATTTTTTTTTTTTTTTTTTAAATATAAAAAGTAGACCAAATAAGGAAATAACTTTAAAATCGAAAACTTTCAATTACATACGATCGTACGAAACCGCTAGATCAAGCAATATAACTTATTAGTTAAACTAAATGCACTACAATAACAATAATTACTGCAGGTAAAAAAATAAAAATGTAATAGATACTGTTTATGTATGAGTATATTGAGTATGGATCGAGTTAAGAAAAAATATCAAACACAATATGAGGTTTTGAGTAAATGTAGACTGTATTAAATAAACAAAACATAAAAATGTGGAAATAAAATACTTGAGATTTGAAAAGAATGCTAGACTGTACGAGTTCGATTTCGATAGTGGACTGTTGGAGGTTTACAGAAATCAGGACGAGGGAGGGGGAATCTAAAGTCCAAAGGAGGGGAAGCGGGGACTAAACAAGCTTCAAAACGACGCCACCAGAGTAGCGCCACATTAAATGAATATAAAACTGAACATACCGCCCACCTTGAAAGGCCGGCTTTCAACAACACCGAAACAAAAAATTAACGATATGGAAGCAAAATAAACAAAAAAAAAAAAAATAATAAAAATATATCACTTAAAAAGTTGAATTCTAAAATCAATTTTCTGAATCAGGAAGGGGGCAAATCTTCGCGATCGAGCGCTTCCAAATTCCTGAAGACGTTTTCACACTGACGACGCGGACTAAGCCATCTTCTCCTGGAAATAATTGTTCGATTCTACCCAAGTTCCATTTGAGAGAGGGTAGGTTGTCATCCTTGATAAGAACAATAGTGCCAACCTTAAGGTTCGGTGAATTGACGTTCCACTTCAAGCGAGTCTGGAGGCCGGAAAGGTACTCCATCGTGACCAAATGTGTTGGCTCATTTGCTGTGTAAGTTGCCATCGTGATAATAAGTTGACCTTAAGCGGGCGCAAATCTGGTTCTAGCGGACTGTAAGGAAGTGGCTAGGAGTTAAGGTTTGGGGATCAGAAGGGTCATTGGATAATAAGGTAAGAGGCCGAGAATTTAAACATGATTCTATATTCACTAAGACAGTATATAACTCATCGAAAGTTAAGACAAGATTTCATACAACTCGTTTAAGATGATGTTTCATCGATTTAACGGCCGATTCCCACAAACCGCCATGATGAGGCGATTTTGGAGGGATATAATGCCACACAGTATTGTCCTGGGTTAAAAATTTATTGATACTTTCTTTATGAATCTCATTTTTGAATAATTGCCGTAGTTCGCCGAGTTCTCGCTGAGCACCCTTAAAATTCGTGGCATTATCACTGTACAGGTGGAGACATTTTCCCCTCCTTCCAGTGAATCGTTGTAATGCTGCTATAAATGCAGTCGAGGTTAAGTCAGACACGAGTTCAATGTGAACTGCTTTCGTGGCAAAACAAACGAATATTGCAGCGTATGATTTAACCTTGATTTTACTCCTTTTACCTCCTTGGCGGAGCATAAAGGGACCACAAAAATCGACCCCCGCGTGCACAAAAGGTCGTGCAGGCTCTACTCTGTGTCGAGGAAGTGAACCCATTAGTTGGGATGATTCGATAGGCCGATTCTTGAAACAAGTGATGCACTTATGATATGTTCGACGAGCAATGTCTCTCCCTCTGAGAGGCCAGAATTTTTGCCGAACTGATGCCAAAAGAGATTGTGGCCCTGCGTGTAACAAACGAAGATGTTCACTTCTAAATATTAATTTTGTGAGAGGGTGTTCTGCGGGAATTAACATGGGGTATTTGTGATCGTATTTGATAGAAGCATGGATGAGTCTACCACCCACCCTGAGCACATTATCTTCATCGAGGAATGGATGCAAACGAAGAAGTTTACTCCTCTTGTTTATCGGACGATTCCTTTTAAGATCCTCGATTTCGTTCGAGAATGATTCTTCTTGTGATTTCCTAACCCAGTAGGTTAACGAATATTGTAAATCCAAGGGTGATATGGGGCCGTGTTTGCGCTTTCCCTTTTCAACTCGAGCGTTATGTATAAATCGGAAAACGTAACTGAAAATCCTTATAAACTTTGTAAACGAAGAGTATAATTCAAAATAAGATATAACCCCATTAGCTGTAGAAGACGACATTGCAACTACTGAAGTAGCTTCACGAGACTCAGGTAAATTTTCGGTAGGAATATTCACGGGATCATTGGGCCAATGACCACTGTCTTGAGGAGTACAAAGCCATGTAGGCCCGTGCCACCATAAAGAGGTATTTATCAGGTCGGACACGTTTAATCCTCTAGATAAGATATCGGCTGGGTTGTCATTTGTTGGAACATGCTTCCAGCAGCTGACGTCTGTCAATTGGTGTATTTGAGAAATACGATTTCCTACAAATACATTTAATTTATTTGATGTCCGTAACCAACCTAATACGATAGTCGAATCGGTCCACAATGTGTACCGATCAATTTTGAGGTTAAGTATCTTAATAGTTTTATCATATAATTCTGCTAGTAAAAAAGTTCCACATAGCTCTAAACGTGGAATGGAGAGTTGCTTAGCGGGCGCGACTCTGCTTTTAGCACATACAAGTTTGCACGTGAAGGAACCATCTGGGTTATGAGAACGAAGGTAGAGACAAGCTCCATATGCATCTTGCGAAGCATCGGAGAATCCGTGTATTTCAACTGACTGAGTAGGGTAAAAGGACATTATCCATCGAGGAATTGCAATTTTATTCAGATGCTGTAGCTGAGAGCAAAATTTTCGCCATTCTTGCTGGAGATCATTAGGTAAGGATTCATCCCAGTTTACCTTTTGAGCCCATGTCTTTTGCATAAATATTTTAGCTCGAATTACAATTGGACTTATCAAACCGAGGGGATCAAAAATTCGTGCTATTTCTGAAAGGACAGAACGCTTAGTAATTGATTTATTTTCATCAGGGAGTCCTACTAAATAAGTAAAACAATCCTCCTTAGGGCACCATCGCAGTCCTAAGGCCTTCACAACCCCATTCGAGTTAAAATCGTGAGTAGAAATTAATGATTCTTTGTGCTCTTCAGGAATTCCACTTAAAGGTTCTTCTGAGTTTGAAGACCATTTGCGTAGCTCCTTACAGCCGCGCTTCAATAACTCTATTATTTGACGTTGAATTTCGAGGGCATCATCCAACGTGTTACTGCCAGTTAGGAGATCGTCGATATAAAAATCTCTCTGCGCGATTAGTGAACCTAATCCTAAGTCCCTTTTCTCATCTTCCGCGAGTTTCTTAATACAACGAGTAGCTAAGAACGATGCAGACGTGGTACCGTATGTAAGCGTTTTGAGTACAAATTCCTTTACAGGACCGTCGTTATTATCGTACCAAAATATTCTATGTAGATTTTCTTGTTCAGGATCCAATCTAATCTGGCGGTACATTTTTGTTATATCAGCCATTAACACAAATTGGTGAGTTCTTAATCGCGTGAGAATCGAGAATAGGTCTTGCTGGATCATAGGACCAGTAATCATTAGCTCGTTAAGGGAGACTCCTGAAGTAGTCTTACATGAAGCGTCGAAAACAACCCTTAATTTCGTGGTTGAGCTTTCTTCCTTATGAACCGCGTGGTGAGGTAGGTAATGAATCATGATTTGAGGATCGATATCATTAGGAGCTGGTTCCATGTGACCAAGCTCAAGGTAGTCATTCATGAATTCGTGATACCGAATTTTATCGAGAGGGTTATTCCCTAGTTTTCGCGTAACACTGTAAAGACGTCTGAGAGCAGAATTTCGAGAATCACCAAGCATTTTGAGTGGTTTTTAAAAGGTAAGGTCACTACGAAACGACCTGTCACATCACGTTTGATTGTCTTGACGAAGTGGTCTTCACACTCCTGCTCCTCTTTCGTGAAGTCATTGGCGCGTGAGCAATCTTCGAGCTCCCAGAATTTCCTGATTTCCTTGTCTAGGTTATCAGTATTGCACATTGTGTTGAGATGACATAAGTTTGAGGAAATCGTGGAAGGTTTGGGAATGGAAGCACATTTACCAGTCACCAACCAACCAAAAACCGTGTTCTGAAGATATGTTTTTTGATTAGCAAGTCTCATATGGCCTACACGCAAGGCCTCGAAGAAAATCTCCGCTCCAAGCAGTAGATCTATTTCACCAGGCGTACAAAATGTTGGGTCTGCCAACGAGATTGAGTTAGGAATATTCATGTTTGATATGTTTAAGTTAAAAGTGGGAACTGGTTTTGTAATGGATGGCAAAACGAAAAATGATAAGGATCGTTTAAAATTATTAGCTCTTGAACTAACATCGAGATGCAGGAAACTTGATACCTTATTAGTTGACTGACATATGCCTGATATCTCAGTTTGTATGGGCCGTGGCTCAAACCCAAGCTTTTTACAGAAGGAATCCGAGACGAAGTTAGCCTGAGAACCAGAGTCCAACAAGACTCTAGCAAACTGATGTCCATTTCGAGAATCTCTGACCCTAATTATAGCAGTAGATAAAAGGATCGTAGATGGATCATATTGGGTTACGTTACGCTCATCGAAAGTTTGGGAGGACATACAAGAAATATTAGTATTCGTGGTACCAGAATTTGGCATACTGCTGGTCGATGAAGATTGATTCGAGGTGGATGAGGTCGATTCACAGGCATTTGAACCTTTGCAGAGTAAACTGTTGTGCAAACTGTCACATGATTTGCACTTTGATGATCTACAATCATTGCTACGGTGTGTTGATCGAAGGCAATTGGTACATAGGTTCAACTGCTTCACGGTATCCCACCGTTTCTGAAGAGGAAGAGCCTTGAACTTGTTGCACCAATAGATTGGATGCTTTGATTTACAATAATAGCAAACTATGGAGAATTGAGAAACATTAGAAGTATCCCTAAAAGTATTAGTCTGTGGGCTTGGCTGAGCCGAAAATGTTCGTGAACTTGTCGGGGTGTAAGCTGGATGAGAATTTGACGGAATATACTTGTTACGAGATAATTTAGAAGATTGAGTTTGAGAAGATGAGGTTGCCTTGGTCTGTTCCAGTGCCTCTAAAACCTGGCATCTATGAAGCAAGAAAGTGTGCAAATCCTTAAAATAATATTAAAATAAACGGCGTTAAAAAAAACTGTGTTAAAAGATGTAAAAAGAAACAAATGAGTCGGAGGTGTAGAGTCAGAGTGTTTTTTCTGATAAAATGACGAACATCGGTTCGTGTCCTATACACACAGGCGAACCTGGTTCGCTCTGCCGGCGAACCGAACAAATATTTTCCAACCCGATGGAAGTCAATTGATGGAGACATTTTCATTTAAGGTTCGTTTACCCCTACACACATGGCAACTTGGTTCGTCTAAGTTCCCATGTGTGTAGGCCGCTTTAGACATATAGGGGGGTGCTAAAGTAAAAAAGTACCCTAACTTTAATATGAAATTTTTCGTTTAGAAATTAAATTAATGAAGCATGCGAGGAATAATTTTTTGGTACACACACATTTAAAGTAATTAGGTTAATAATTCTAAAACTTGAATGAAAATCTTAAAAATTCAGAAGAAAATTTTAGAATTTTATACATTTATTCTGATTAAGTGTTAAAAGGAGAATAATCGTGTTAATGAATAAACAGCATGCGATGAAAGAGAGAAAGATAGCGGGTAAATATTAAAAGAGTTTGTTTTTCATATTAGGGTTTTTAATTTAATTTAGACCTTACTTTGTTTTTAAGAAAAATTCAAATTATAATATTCTGGATTTTTATTCCCATTAATTAACTTTTTTTAAAAAAATCAAACTAATGTCACCTTTTTTATCTCAGTTTTATCACAAGTATTTATATCACTGTTAAAAATGCTTTTTAACAAAAATAAAATAAATGAATAAAATTATAATTAAAATTTAAAACAAAAAAAATAAATATTAAGCAGTGTTAAAGAAAAAAAAAATCATGTAATGTATAGTTGTAGGTGCAAGGCAAAAATTTTGGGAGAGTCATCCTTTTGATAAATTTAGGTTTATATTTTTATATATATGTATATACCTTTATATATATATATATATATATATATATATATATATATATATATATATATATATATATATATATATATATGCATTTTTGTGTATTGAGACGTCTTTTTACAAATCATACATTCTGGCGTCCTCATGAAACAACAACATTTTTGATAATTTGCTTTCAATTATAAGGTACTGCGGGTTAATACAGAGTTTTGATCGCAACAAATTTTAATATATATGTTTATTAGCAATATACATTTTCTCATAACTCCACTTATATTTCTACACCATTATGACAACTTTTTAAATTACCGCCGATGTGGCACTATATGTATATTCTGTCCACTGATAAGTTAATATCACGTCCAACTGTATATACTTTTAGTAAACTGCACCAATAAGACGTCCAGCGGTGTTGCCAAATCTTAATTCATTTGTATTAGGTATATAGTCCAGCCGTTATATACTTAACCTTCGAGCACATAAACTTCAAACTCTTCGAGCACATTCTTGTACACATGAACACTCGCGTGGCGGTATTTACACCGCCATCAGTTTTGAATAGTGTTATACTCTTATGCATTTCTATTAGGGGTAAATTTATCAAAACATAAAAAAATAGACTGCCAATTAGTGTGGCACATAGCTTCCTCGCATCCTAAAATGTACTTTATTGTTATATTAACATTAAAATCCGATTTTAATGTTTAATGTTAATTTTAATAAAATTATTGTTATATTACTTTATTGTTATATTGTTTATTGTGTAAAAGCTATTAATAGTTTTAGCGATCTTTATCACTTCATAGCGGTGTCGCTGTTGGTTTTACTAACAAAATGCATTTGTAAAAAATGTTTGTCTCATTGAATAGATAAAGTTAAATTTTTTTCCCGACCTAAAATTCAAATTTTAAATTTGAAGTTCACGTTTACGCGAGCGTTGCTCGTGAACGCTTGGACGGGTAACGTTGTCCATCGAGCTCGTCCTGGGCATAGGTAAAATGAACGTGTCTACCAAATTTCATAAAAATCGGTCGACATTTACTCAAGTTATCGTCGCACGTTTCATAATTCGCGGACACACAGACAGACACGAGACCAAAAATGTTCCCTGATGTCTGAAACGGATTTCTGTCTTGGAATTTTTAAGTTAATTATCGCGAGGGTGCAAGTGATTTTTACTCCCAAGGTACGTACAAGATTTTACCTCCAGAAGGGAGAAAAAAATATGGATAGATTTTAATTTTAAATTACGTTATTTAACAAAAAATATAGTTAGATATAATATTAACAATTCTCTAAATAAGTTTAATGACGTTAAAATTAAATTATAGATAATAATTATTTGAATTTCAATGCTAAAATTAAATGGGAGAATCAGCTGGAAGCTGAGTCGTGTATATTGAATGGTGCTGACAACTGATGTATTTAAATATGGATTAGGTAATCTACATTTAGGAAAAATTATGTTTCCACTTTAAACTTGTTTGTTTCTTTTTCTGATGAATCACTATGGCAACCGTTGTGGAGGTTACATGACATGTGTGAAGATGACATTATAGATTTCGACATTAAACAAAAGTTAGTAAATAAAATGTGTATTAGCACCAACCTAATTTACTTGTGCTTTATCTAGGGCAACACTGGAGGGAATCATGAACTTTCATGATTACTCCCTTACTTATTTTTCATCACTCCCTGTTTAACCCGACCGGGTGCAACGAGTAACTTCCCTCCCTATAAACTAAGGAGGAAAGATCACTTTTTCTCCCCGCTGGAGGTAAAAATTATTTTATATGTATATGAATGATAAAATTGTGGACAAACTGACGGACAAACTCGAACCAGAAATGTTTCCTGGTGAGTGCAACGGATTTCTGTATTGGAATTTTTGAAATCGAAATTGGTCCCATAAAAATGTTCGTTCTTCAGAACGATCACATAGCTTCAATTAAAAAATAAATCAATAACACTGCCCAAATATATACGTGAATAAATCATGTTCCCGTTTTCTTCCATTAAAACTCGGCTTTTTTTATACTAATTTGTGAAGTTCACATTATTACTTTTACACAACATATTGAGAATTTGTTTAACCCTATAACGCTAACCTGGAGTCAAAATTACTCCCATTCTTTTTTAACTACGAATGCACGGTGTCTGTAAAGCACAAAACTCTCACATTTCAGCTATGCTATCTCCCACCCTTGAATGCCCCTTCTACACTTCTATCAGTTCCACATTCAGATTCTAAAGAGGACATATCGTTTGTTTTTCTGCAGTCACGGAGTCATTTTGACTCCTGTTTAGTCTTACACGTAAATTTTAGGTAATTTTTTTTTTTTTTTTTTTAGGGATTACACGTTTTTTGTAGGTCATTTTGACGCAGAATAGTATTAACAGCCCAATCTAATAAGTGTTATTGTTTCATTTGGACCCTGATTTGAAAATAGAAAATGCCTTTTTTAATCCCATCAGCAATGATGAGGAAAATGATAAATTAATTGAAACAATTTACGAAATAGAGAAACCAAAGGAAAGAAAAGAAAAAAGCTACATAAAAAAAAGTAAATAAAACCACTCCGGTAGATAACAATACCGGATATGTAATAGTAGTCTAGATTGAAAAACCGGAATTAATTTTTTCCGGAAGGAAAAAATGTTTTTTTTATGGCAAACAAAGCACCCAAGTGTCCATCAACTAGCACTAAAACGTGTTAAAAAAATATTGTACATATTAGGCCTTTATATTTTAATAAAACTGGGTATAATAGATTAGGGAGTCAATTTGACTCAAGGTTAGTCATAAGAGGTTAAAAAATATGGTTAGCGTTCTAGGGTTAATATTAAGTAATTCATTTTTATTATAACCTTAAGAAAAAGGCCGGTATTTTTGCAAATGCCGGGTATATGATTATAATTATTATGTTTTTATGACAGTGCAATTAACATTTAAATCCAATTCATAGTACCGTTTAATTGATGCGTGTAATATTTAATTATTTTATTAATTAGGCTATTAAATACATAATTTTAAATAAATTATTAATTTTCCCTTAGTTCAATCACTCTTAAAAGAGAAAGAGAAATACATAATATAAGCAAAGTCAATCGACAGAGATGTATGTAGATATGACTAGTTAAGTTTAAGGGACACATTTCCTTATCAAGTAAAGCTAATTCATATTCACATCAGATTAGATTAGATAACTCTAACAAAACTCGTTATCAAATTATACTTTTCGTCACAATCATCCCAGATTTTATATTATTACTACTATTTGTACTCAAATAATAATATTACTAGGCTTCGCGTGGCTCTATCATTGAAGCGAGCGTAATTGAATAAATATTAAATCGTTAATCATGATGAGTTGATATTATAAGAATATGCAAGTAATTGAGTCGTGCAGTGGGGGAGAAGGGTTATTCTACTATTCCTTAACTCTTCTACACGTCCCGGCCATTCCACTTCAATTATGTATTATAAATTGTATTACTTTGATGAGCAAAAACTACTGTATATGTATCAAGTTGAAATTTTACATGCCTGTTTCCATTGAGATTTAACCGTTACCTTAGATATTACCGTTACCTTAGAACGTAAGATACCGGTAAAAAGGTTGTTTTCTGTATTAAACGTTTAGGCCAGCTTTAATAGTTTTAGCGATCTTTATTAATTCATAGCGGTGCCGTTTTTGGTTTTACTAAAAAATGTCCTGAAATTCCAATTTTAAATTTGAAGCTCACGTTTAAATTTGAACTTAGCCCGAGTATTAGTAAAAGGATCATGTATACCAAATTTCAACTAAATCGGTCTACTTTTACTCAGGTTATCGTCGGACACTTAAACGTAAGACACAGACAAATCGCCGGCTTCTGTACGATTAAGTTATAGTTATTTATATAACTAGGCAGCAAAATGGAATTTTACTGACGGGTGATTAGATTAGACCCCAAGCCGAAGGCGAGGATAGGCTATGATAATTAACTGCCGAGGCGAAGCCGAGGCAGAAATACGAATAGTAGGTAGAGGGTAGGTAATTTACCGACTTGACTGTCGAGGCGAAGCCGAGGCAGGCAATGAATAAACGAGGCGGAAATTTTTCCTTTGCTGCCTTGTCGCATGCATTTATCTACGGGCGGCAGAAAAATGAAACTGTTAACATATCATCTTTATTAATATAACATAGTTAATTACTATGTTACATTAATAAGATAATAACATACGTATTAACTAAAATTAATGTTCATAAAGAAATCAAATAAGAAGCTTTGGAATAATAACAATAAGTGAATAGCAAACTGAATCTATAACAACAAAATACTAAACACACGTTTATAGCTCACAAAACTTCTGAATGAATAATGCACGCAATATCAACTATTTATTTATATTTTTACTAAAAAAATACTAAAAGTATTAAAGTAAGTGTTAAGTATTAAGTATTAAGTATTAAGTATCTTCTATTGCTTAGAATAAAAGAAGTAAGTAGAATATATCAAGAATAGTAGGTAGTCTAATCTAGAATAACTCCAGTAATAATAATAATATGGATGTTGGATGTTTACATGACGCTGCAGTGTGGCCAGTGACTCCACTATTTTTTTAATTAAAGATCTACTATTCATTGAACTTATTTAACAGAATTAACAAATGTAAACAAATTATTTTAATATTAAATATTACGTATTGAACTTAAATATATAATTTTATATGGTAGAGATAATAGTATAAACTGCTATTGCCTACATTATAACAGTAAAATGTTTCCTCATTTTAACGCCTAGGCAGTAAAATCACATTTCTCTGCCCGAAATCAGTATAATAATGCCTCATTTTGCTGCCGCAAGTAGATAAAAATTATTAAGTGTAAAATTGTAATAGATGCACATTCTTTTTCTACACTTCAAGACCTTTAAATTAATGTTTACCTTGTCATGGTGACTAAAAACGTTTTTGTAGTCGCCAGCTATATTGGCCGCCATCTTGAAAATATTAGGTATGAAATTTTTTTACCACATTTGCACACCTTATACCAAAATAAATCTCCTTTTACGCATTTAAGGTGTGACATATTGGCTTTCATAATTGGTTTATTTCCTGGTTAGCAAGTAGGTACTTATTATGACTTAGGATGTTATTATGGAACATAGGTTAATTTCTAGTGTAGTGGGTTATTAAAAAAATGGTTACTTATTATGGTGAATAAAAGTAAAAATATTAAATAATAAAAAAGGAAATTAGTTTATTGTCTGCAAATACAATAGCTAACACTTGTTGTGTTTTATCGACCTACACAATTAGTCAATACGAGCTTGTAACACTGGTTAAACTGTGTTAAACATGCACTACTGTTGTTATAAAACTTAATATTATAAAACTTACTTATGTGGGTTACTGCCTACATTTTTATTCAGATAGTTATTGCAAAGGATTCTGACCTGTTCCTGTATTTGTATGAATCTCCTGTTGGTGAGTATTAATTACTAATTTAGTTGTTTCAGTCGCATTTCTGAGAAATTAATGGTGCTTGTACTACTGTTTAAACTGTGATAAACTTACTCTATTGTTGTTTTCCATTATAAAACTGACTTATGTGGGTAACTGCGGCATTTTTATTCTGATAGTTGTTGCTAAGGATTCTGAAATGTTCCAGTGTTAGTATGA